>VDFB02054862.1:0-38732 GCA_007258455.2 Sequoia sempervirens
GAGATGGAGCAAAATATGTAATTTCCCCACTCAAAACTATGCAATGGATTAAATATGCCTAAATGCAATAAAATGATAAAATATATTGATTATTAATGTAAAATCTAAGAAATGCAACTTGTTTGAAAACACAGTGATGTAGACAAAATGACCTAATAATGCAAACAGACAATAACATAAATAAACAAGAATGGAGAGGTACACCTAGAAATTGGAATGTGATGTAGAGAGGCTCTGGAATCCTATAGAATTTGCTGCTAAAGTCAACTGGGACACTTATGCCAAGCTGGGTGACTTAGTCTTATTTCAGGGAAATTTTGCCAGAACAAGTTTCTGCCAAAAGGGTATTCAAAAATACAAAAATCACTTTTTAGGCCTAATAGTGGGACTAATTTGCCACAAACGGTGACATAGTCCACCTAGGAATCTTGGGAAATTCAGGGTAGGAATCTGTAGCTTTTTATCTACACTTCTCTTCTTGACAGGTGTCTGGTTCAGATTTTGCAAAAATCAAGCTAAAAAGTGTCTCTAAGCTTCAATTAGGGCTTTGTTGACTTGAATGAATTTGATGGATTGTTGACCACTTTTTAACACCTTACTCTTTGACAAATTTTCATACAAGATCTACACAACACACATGCAAAGAGGGGAAAAAAGGGTTAAGGGTTAGAGAATTGGAGTTTGCCTTGGTGAAACCCTAATTTGGTAATCAAACCCTTGAAAATGAAATGAAATAAAGAGAGAATGATGAATGAACAACAATATGAAATGTCACAACTCACCAAACCCTTGATGTAGAAATTTGAAGATATGTAAGAAGATGCTCCAATGGATGCTTGATAATGCTTAGAATACTTGAGAACTATGAATAAATGTATGGTAATGTGTGGATGAATGTATTAGACTAATGGGGATGAAAATGAGAGGAAAACCCTTTATTTATACTTTATTTTACAATATTTCCCAAAAATAACACATCACAGGTTGACCTTAAGGTTAAGAGAATAAAATCTCATTAGAAATTTAAAATAATTTTGATTTTTGTGCCCAGTAGGACTTAGTTGCCCCAGGTGGTGACTTGGTCCCACCAGGGAAATTTTATTAGGTTTCAGGAATTAAAGTACATTTAATGAGGTTTAATGGGATAATTCTCTGAAACACACTTAAGTAGGGCCGAAAAGTGCATTAAGGGGCCATTTAAACATAAGAAAGGGTTGAATTATTGATGACAAGCCTAGAAAAGCATGAGAATTTGTTACAACTCTTTAGAACACTTTGAAATAAAACTTGGTAAGTGATAAAAAGGGGTTATTTAGGTTAATTATAATGAAAGGGTCCTAGAAACGTGTGAAAGTGGGTTACAACACTTCACAAAACTTACAAGACATCCTAAAATTCATATTGATTCACAAGGGTCCAAGACCTAATGTGAATGTGTTGACCACATTACAACATTAAATATAGGAAAAATCAAGCGAAAGTCCATAAGAAAGACTCAAATGAGCGTAAAAATGTCTAACTTTACATTTTTTGGCAACACAACTTTCAATTCATCTTTTTATTTTCAAGTTAAAATTTTAAGAGTACTTGTGGCCCCCCAACTCTCCATCTTAAATTGTCCACTTTCAAGTTATCTCTACTCTCAACTTAAAATGTTAAGAATACTTGTGGGATCCAAACTCCACACTAGATGCAGCTAAAAAAGTATGTACAAGATAAGAACCCTAACACTTGATAGAGAAAGAGATGTGCAAGGGTAGGACAGATGGGTTGGAGAAAAGCTCCAGTGAAGCATCTATAACTACACCATCTACAATTGTTTCCCTCACCATATAAATTATAATGAACTCTATTAGGGAGTGACAATGTTGATCTCTCACCAACCATGGCTAAATGCTTACCATTGGTTAGGAAGTTTGAGCTGAAATTTCTAAAATGGTTGCCTAATGGAAAAGAAAAATGTAATAGATTTTAGACTAGGAATAGGAAATTTTGATTTGGTACCTCTTGACTTTGGTATTGGACTAGGGAGAAGCCTAGTTGTGACCTCAACTCATAATGTAATGGCCTAGCTCTGAGCCTATTGCTAGTAGATAGTAAGATTGAACTGAAAATAATACCATGTTTATATCTCTAAGAATAAATGCTACAAACCTTTACACTATAGGGTAGTTGCTCGATTGAAAAAAAAGATATATCGTGCATTGGAAACTATCTTGAGATCTAATTGATTTTGAATTTTTAAGTTCTATAATAATAGTCCTTTATTTATGAAATCTAGATATTTGTAAAGGGATATTATTTATTAGTATAAGAAAGTTGCTTCAAACCCTTAGTGCTTGTTGACAAGTGCGGTCAAACCTCAAATATAAGTAAGCAAGAATTTAGAATCATGGATCAACATAATATAATTGTATATGTTTAAAAGGACTAAAAACTATAATATTTGTTTAAAGATATCAATTTTTCACAATCCATCTTGCTATTTGACTAGGATTCTTGGATTTTGATTGTGTTGCTATTTTTTGTCATCAATATTTTGAATCACACTACATGATCCATCATCAAGATGAAAGAGAGTTGAAGGAGAAAAATAGTGACACAATCAAATCCAGAAGAACCCATTTTACCATAATATGAAGGCTTTAGGATGTGCTTCCATGTTAGGAGACACTTCTAAATTTTTTCATAAACCCCATAGACATTCAAGACCAAAAAATGGGTAATTCAAAATCTTTGACTACAAACTCAAACTAGCCATATTTTTTGGAGAAAAGCTTGAGCAGAATGGGGGGATTGGAAGTTCTAGAAAATTCTTAGAAATTTTAATGTGTCTTTCTCCAAGTTGCAGGCTCTACTAAGTAATACATTCCAAGAAACTTTTGTGGATAAGTTTGAGTTCTCTCCCTCATTTTCATTGTTCTTCGGTTCGAGTATGATCATGAGAATTATCTCCCTCATTTTCATTGTTAGGTACTTTTCATTAATTGGAACCTCTTGTTCCACTCTATCTTTCACCCTTCTTGCTCCAAATTTCCCAACCTTGCATTGGTTTCGTGAATGATAGCCCAAATTTTATCCTATTTAGCTTCATCACCCATCGAACCTTGTCCAACCTCTTGGCTCCCTCCAGGATTGGTCCTTGTTCTCACCATCCTTCACAAGGAAAAGGGTTACACCTAAAGGTTTCATCTTATTAGGTTCTATTATGTTCACACAACTTATGGAAAGCATTAAATGAGCATTCTTTTGCACATAAAAGAAAATTTCTCTCAAGTTTCAACACAATATTTGATAAACATGTAACTTTTATTTATTCATAAGGATCTCAATATACTTTCCATTTACATAGCTCGACTATTCAGATAGTTGAGGGTAGAGTACTCTTTAGACTCACTCTCAGATACATAACTCAACAGGATGTAGCCTTTAGATTTTTATTCATCTCTCATTTATTCATGTCTATCCCAAAAGGGGTAGTATCCTTTGAATTTATCTTTTGATACATAATTATGAGGAATATATCCTTCAGATTAATTACTTGAGGAAATTACAATAACTTTCAACATAGGAAGGACTCTAGGGTCCCTAAACATTAATGCAAGACTAACACTACATTCCAAGGGTATATCCCTAGAAAGTGACAAAGAATTAGACTTTGCTAGTGAGATTGGAGGTAAGTAGTTGAAATTAGCTTCCTCCCTCATTCTTCTCTCGACTTGAGTCACTTGAGAAAGAGTGTGACTGATTGTCTCAATATCACTTAACCAGAAAAAAAATTCATAGTTGGTTCCCTCTATCGTATGAACAATGGCTTCTTTTTCCTTCTTGGCTTTCAAATAACACTCATTCCTAATTACTAACTTTCTTGCAGTTAACCTGAGGTGCACCATCCTAGCACAATAATTTCTAAACGTTAGATAATGTTGGACATAAAGTATAGCAAGCACATAGGCTCCAGAGTTAAACCTAGTAGCTCTGATACCATGTGTAACATGCCAATTGTTCAACAAAGATAAATTCTCTAATTTTTCCCTTTCAAGTGAATAAACTAGGTTTGTTTCCCAATGCAATAATTTTTTTTCTTTCAACAAGAGGTTTAAAAAGCAATAATAATGCAACAATATTTCCAAACATTGATTCCATTCATAACAAAGATATTTACATGCTTCCAAAAATGAATTACAAATGAATCATATATAGCTTCTCAAGCTTCCTTTGATATATCAGCATTAGTGGTACATTGATCCAAGAAGATTCCCTCAAACCTTGGCTACCAATTGTAGAGGAGAAGCATCACTCAAGCGATTTTATGCCATCCATGGACTCTTATGCGGTCCCTTGCACATCTACCATAAATGGCTAGATGGCCCTACACTTCGACGAAGGAGTTGGTTTGATAACCTCATAACTTTAGCCTATCTATACGTAGTGTTGTGCCCTACATGACTAGAACTTGAATACATCCTATCTTGTATATCATATACATCCTATCTTGTATGTCAATCATAGACTAGCATGAATAAAAGAAACACAATGAAATTGATAGTGTAACCAGTGGCACATTACACTACTTTGGCCAAAGTTTCATATAACAATTCATCCTAGATCGCATACACTTCCCTAGTTCAATTTTTCTCAAGACCATTTGTACACTATGCATAGGTAATCCCTTCATGAGGTAATCTTTAACCATAGGAATGACCTATTCCTTATGTTTTCAACATATCTTCTAAATACATTCCTATACGTAAGAAAACCTTATCATAGGTTTATCTACTTCCATGAGTAACCTGTGTTCTATCTCTAGTTTAGATTCAAAAACTAATCGTAACAAATAAATTCTTAGCTAATAATGCTTTTTATATTCCTAGTATTAAATACTAGAGTAAACAATCACTCCTTACTATGGAGTATGTACAAACAGCATTTAACAATCACAATGACAATGAGTAAATAGACTCTTTACTTTAACAATGTAACAATAATATTTCCCTATACTAGCAATTCAATGATTCTCATGCAAAACAAAAATAACATAGTCTTTCTAAACATCAAATACAAAGAATAGACTACATGCATGTATACCTGTTATTCCCAATTGAAAGATTGAATCACTACTAGTTACTTCCATAATCAACTTCCCAAGCTCCTCTAAATACTCTAGCTTTCTCTCTCAAAGATAACTTACAATAAACTCTTACTCTTCTCTCCCAATTAATCTCAACTCACAAAATGATCAACTCAAAAAGCAAACAACAAATAAGAAAGAATGAATGGTGTCCAAATGGGTGAAGTAGCTCACCTATTTATACAAAAATAAGAGACCGAAATTCCTATAGATTAGCTAAACATGAAGACACCTCTTAGCAATAGAATTTCGAAGTTCAACTTATTTAAGAAGAAGGTGGCATAAATATAAACAATTACTCAGCCTATTTGAACACATATCGACCTCATATTGTGATAGCAGTGGTTTGATAGGTTCATAAAAGCACATGATTCTTAACACCAAATCAACTTGTAGCTTCAGAACTCTTTTTGGTTTATGCAAATTCATATTTTTGCGCCACCAAATCAACTCATTCCCTATTATTTTGGCCGTGGTTTTCCTTTGAAAGAATAAGTCAAATTTTGGTTTATGCATTTAAAGCAACAGACTTGGTCTAAGTTTAACTTCTGAACACCTTGCATTAGTGTCGACTCAACTAAGTGCTTGCATATCGACTTAGCTTGCACGTTTTCCATATTACACTTATATGCTTTGATCCAGTCTCTATTTCATAAGTTGAAGCCAAAATACATGGTTGGGTTTATACTTGCGTATATGTGTATACTTTTAAAACAATGCCTTATTCACTTTACCCATATATGCACTTTACCATAACAGTGCTATGCGCTTAATAAAGAATATGAACTTACATATATATATTTGTATATATATGTGTATATGTATATATATATATATATTCATTAACAATGATCACGATAATAAACCATTTAGTATCCGCATGCATATTTCATGCTATTATAATAATGTCATTACATGTATATACTTATATACACATATACATATACATACATGTATCAATATATGTGTATGGACATTCCATTATGTCATTTACATACTTGTATGTCAATATGTGTATGAATGTGTATATATGCATATATCGTATATATACATTACTCATACAAGCATTCACATATATTTATCGACCTATCGAAAGTCATATATACTTTTGAGGTATATATCCATATACATATATATACCTATTTGTCCATCTGATACACTCATGCCCATGATTAATCTGTCTACGAGTATGCGGAGGTACATCTACCTTCGTATGCTTATGTATGTATTATGTCATGTACATGGGTTTATCATCAACATGTTTATGTATACACATACATACATTCTATGTATACATGTCTAATCAACTACATCAAGAACACATAAGAAAAGAGTTTTTACCAAACAAGCACTTAACCCTAATTCAAACATCCTCAAATGAGATCACAACCTATTTATCACAATCTATTTGACTATGTATTTTGTGGATAATTGTATCTACATGGTTGTATTTACTCTATTAATGCTCCATCAAGAAGAGTTGTCATTGGTGTAAAGGAATAGGCTATTTGGCATTCAAAATTTTCCAATATGGTTAACTTGCTTGTGCTTCAGTCTATTTGAATCTATATTTTAAGGTTGTATATACTTAGTTAATGCCTCAACAAGAAGAGTTTGTCATTGATGTAAAGAATTTGTTGCCTCCATCAGAAATTTATGTCCTCTTACAACATTCAAAGCCTTCATATGTGTTCACTTCAATCTTATCTGTTTGTTTTGTGGTTTCAAACATTTCACTACTTCTTCATTTTCATGTCAAATCATTCTCTCAGTGCAGGACAATATTTACTATAATGTTACATTTAGTGCTCTAATATCTCTAGATATGGTTAATTTTCCCTCTCTTGTACAATAATTTCAACAGTTTATTTGTTGGGTAATTGATTTTCTTGTCTACTAATCGATTTTTAATAAGTATAATTATTTGATTTAAATCTAATTTTCATATTTAATAATATTTTCTATTGGTTAGGAATCAAAGCATCCTCATTGCTCTTGGATTGAGATTTTATTTGTAGGAATTACTATTTCTTTTTCAATCACAACTCGATTCAGGTTGCTCTCCTCATTTAAATATTTGATATAGTTGGACTTCATTTAAATATGAAATCATTTTGATAATGTAGTAGATGTCACTTTTTTGGTTGTCATGTGTCTTTATTTTTTTTCATAGATGATTGATTTTTTTATGATCTAAAATTATTTGTAGAGTATATCTTGTAATGGAGTTTATTTGTTATAGTAATTCATTTTTTATATTATTAGCCAAATTCTAATTAACATACTGCTCACTAGTTGTATTTTATATTTTCAGGAAAATAAATGTACAAAGAATATATGTGAGCAACCATTCAAATAAGAAAAATATACGAGGATATTGATATTGGTGAAGTCACTTGAGGTCTTTTTTAAAAAATTGAATAAATTTTTGAAGTCACGTTGATTTTTAGAAATGTAATAAGTAAAGGATATTTTTAGTTTTAATAAAAAATATTTTTTGGGAAGGGGCCAAATTGCTCCTTCCAAAGGCTCAAAGGAATGGCCATTGGCCATGGCCATTCCTAAAAGGCTAGTGTCTTTATGGATGGATTTGGTGGATTTATTTTATATTGCTTAAAATTTAATGTCTTGTTAGAATCACAATATTCACAACTTATAATTAGCACTCCAATATGCACAATAATATATAAATAAAAAGTGACAAGACAATCAAATCATACTTTTAATTATTAAAAAATATCAAGCTAATAAATTATGACGAAATTATATTTAGTGATTTTTGATCTTTTGATCCACTTATTATAATTTTTTAATCTTATTGTGACCTTTAAATTTTGATTCAATTATGGATTGAAGTTTGGCATTTTTAATCTACTTATTGTTTGTGTGAAGCATTTTTCTTTCATCTTTGAAAGTCAATATCTATTGTTTGTGTGAAGTATATTTTTAGTTTGATATTCACAAAGTTTCATTGAAATGGAGTTTTAAACTTTTACTTCACTAACTTCTATGAAGTGAATTTTAATTTCTATTCAATAAACTTGATGTTTGAACTTTGTATTTTGGCATTCACAAACTTAGTATGAAGAGAACTTTAAAATTTGTATTCACTCCACTTATGTTTGATTGCATAAAGCATGTTTTACTTAAGAATACACTTATTGTTTGTGTGGTATGTTTTAATCTTTTAGTATGAAGCATGTTTTGGTGTATTTAATTCAATTCACTTAATTGTTTCGATTGATATTCACAAACTTTGCATGGGAAGAGTTTTGATTTTTTTTAGGTATGTATTTTTATGAACTAGACATTTGTGAATTAAGCTTTTAAATTTCAATAGTACATTCATATAAATTTTAATCTATTTATTATTTATGTTAAGTGTGTGTGTGAACTTTGGTATTCACAAATTTTTTATAAATTGTGTTTTTAAATTTTGTATTGAATGTGTTTGTGTGCAAATTTTGGCATTTACTTTATATACACTTGTTATTTTTGTGAAGTATATGTTTGAACTTGGACATTCACTTTATTGTTTGTGTGAAATAAGTGTGTTGAACTTTAACATTCATTTTAGTGTTTGAAGTTTGGTATTTACATCTATTTGAAGTGTATTTGAATTAACTTTATGTCAAATGTGTTTGAACATTATCATAATTTATGTGTGTCAATTGTGTGTTTGTTGTGTTTTTTGTGTTTCACATAATGTATTTGAGGTGTGTGGCAACCAATATTATGTAAAATGTGTTTGAAAATTGGCATTTACTTTGTGTGCACTTATAGGTTTTTTGAAGTGTATGTTTGAGCTTGAGTGTTTACATATATGTGAAGTGTGTTTAAACCAACTTTGAAATTCACTTGGATTTTATGCACTTATTATTTGCATATTTGATTTTTGAATTAACTATAGAATTCAATTTACATGAAATTTGTTTAAATTTTACCATTTATTTAGATTTGATATTGTTATTAATTGTGTGTGTGTGTTTTATATTTGAACTTTTGAATTCATTCTACATGAAGAGTGTGTAATATTTGTGAAATATTAGAGGAAATTAGGTTGCTCCACCTTTTAGTAGATGGAACACAAGGGTAGGGTTTTAGGACCTTTCTATCTGTTTCCTTCAAATTTCATTCAAGGAAACCTTAGAGATCTCAATCTAGAGATGGAATGAGGGAAAAAGATCTACAATAAGGTATCCTAGGATGTGATTAGAAACAATAAAGGGGGTTCACCACCAAGTAAGGGCTTGGAAAGACAAGAAATGTAAATGAAATGCAAAACTTAAGTATATGACCTAGAAAATGAACCGAAATAAGAACAACTGGAGATAAACATAGGTGCGCCTAGAAACTGAAGAGGCTTGAATTAAGGTCTGAAATCCCAGAAGTGTTGAATTTTAATGCACACTGGGACTCATACGCCAGTAGGGGTGATTTAGTCTTAGTTTAGGGTTTCAAGCTAAAACCAAAATTTGGAATTGCTAAACCAAGATCTACATAAAATACCTAAAAATAGGTATACTGAGACTCATATGCCACAAGTGGTGATTTAGTCCCAGTATTAGGGTTAATCTAAAACTCTAATGTCCTTTAGTGATTTCCTACAACTTCTCTCCTATTAAATCTTTGAGTCTAAAACACTGAATTGCAACTTGTAGATGAGTTTCCGTGATCTTGCAATGTAGGTCACAATTTTGACAACTTGACAACTTTCTCCAAACTTTCTCTTCAATGGATCTTCAAACTAAATCACCTAGATCTGCAATCACACATCAAAGAGGGGGGAAAATATTGTTTTGTTAGTGGATAGGGGTTTTCCTTGGTCAAACCTCATTTTAGTAATCAAACCTTGAAATGAAATCAAATAGAATGAAGGAATGATGAATGAACAAATAAGCTATGTTGCAACTTACCAAACCCTTGGAATAAGGGTTGCAATATTGTAAGTAATGGCTAGCATGAATTTAGGTCTTGACTTGAATGCTTGCTTAAATCATAAGAACCTACATCACAAATGTTAGCTTAAAAACAAACATGATGCATGATGACTTTGACATGATGCTTGAATCTTGAATAATGCTCCAAAATGCTTGAAAAACACTCTTGAATGCTCTTGTAAAATCTACATTGGAACTTTAGCATTCATTTTGTGTGTGCATGACATGTATTTGAACCAAATTTGGTAGTAACATTTTTTTGCAAGAAGTATGTTTTGAAAAAAGCATTGGAAACAAATTTTAATGTGCACATGCTTTTGAACAAATTTTTGCAATTAACTTTTTTACATGTATGCCTAGACTATTAGTTTGTCCAAGGTGTGTTTGAACAAATTTTGGCATTCACTTTTCTTGTATGTATGTATAAACTAAATTTAGCATTCACTTTGTAAAAAGTTTGTTTGAACTTTAAATTTCATTTTATATGAAGTATGTCTAAAATAAGCGAGTTGAACTTTCACATGTACTTTTTTTGAAGAGTTTTTATTTTTAAAATATGGCATTCACTTTATGTGTGTTTAATTTTTTTTATTGGATTAAAAATTAGAAAACTATTTTGACATGTTTGAATTAGTGTGAGAGTGAAGTAACATTGGAATTCACTTTTATGTAAGTTTGTAACACCCGTCGTGCAAACCCCAGAGAACACACACAATGCAAATAATTTTTTTTTTTTAAAACAATTAAATTAAACATGCAATAACATTAACCATAATCACATAACATATTACATCACATTATCACACTTAGTTCTCTGGGGCACGTGAGGTTACATCGCAACAACTAAACGGAAATAAAAGATAAAGATAATCCACGTAACCATTTATATTATAATAACCATGAATAAATGTATATCCTTGAACCAAGAATAAAAATATTAATACATCACATAATACAATCATATGAATCTCTTAACGAAGTTATAAATGATCATAACTATTACATCATCGTTATAATATTACATTACAAATTTTTGATATAAGAATTACAATGAATTTCCCAAACATGTGGGATGATACAAATACAATGAAATCTAAAATACAAAGTGAACACTGGTACAACTCCAACTGCGGAAATGCTGAGAAGACATGATGCTGATGGGGAACCCAACAGGTGCGGAGCACGTTCCACCCAACCATGTGAATTATGAATAACTCACCCCCCGTGCTCAGAGGTGACAAGGAAGTTAACTCGACCATGATTGTCAAACCGACTCCATGAACAACATAGTACGAATACAAATACAACTCAAGGTTACAATGACATGAACCACAACATTCACGAGTCAAGAAATAAGATAAAGGTAAGAAGCTCACCACAATTAATCAAAGCAATGACAATTAAAACAAGTCCAAGAACATTCATAAATCATTCTCAAAAGACTTTGAAACACATTAAGCACGCAACTTCAGAAATACAATTCCAAATAAATTTGAAACAATGAAAAGAACATGATTCCATATAAATCTAAAACAACAATTCAGTACACAATTCCAGAGGCAACAAGAAACAAGGCAAACGGGTGTCAAGTGGAGAGTGTCATCGCATAGCTCTCATGGGATCCCCTGGCCCTTCCTCCAACTGAGGTGCCGACACCCATCTATGGATCTCCTAGCCCTTCCTCCTACTTGAGGCACCGACACCATAGGGTAGCTCATGCAGAGTCGATAACCTCTCATGAAGATGAGATTACGTCTTTGCCGACCACGGCCTTCTCAGTCTATCATTAGTCTATGATAGCCCTAATGCATAGACGAGGAATTCAATGTTTATTATCTTGTGTGTTTTACTACCCATCCCCCTAAATTCTATTTTTTAGGTTATCACTTGTTTAACTACTCCTACGTGGGTTCCCCTGAGCTCTTCCTCTTACCGAGGCACCGACGCCCACGAAGAGCCACTCTCCCTTTGACCCCTAACATAAATCAAAACTAGGCAAGGGTTGAACTAAAACATATAAAGCATAATACTCAAGCAAGAACATGTGAGGCATTAACCCTCTCGCAATAACTCATAACCAAAAGTCTTAACAAACCATTCAACCTTTCCAAGCATAAACCATTAAGTTTTCAACTCCAAAAATAGATTCAAGACGAGGATAACATTCAAAATAAACAAGCCTCTGGAACAAGGTTTCACAATCAACAACGGTTCCCACATCAATATTAAAGTCCACAACAAAACCACAAAGAAAGAGATACACTTAAATCAATTTCACAAAGTTGCACCATTAATTCCAATTTCATTCTCAATTAAACGATTAAGTTAATTTTGTTTGTCATTCAAATACTTCCAGAGTTCTACGTTTTGAAATATAATCCATAATATAAAAAAAAACAGTATTAATATATATATTAATAATAAAAAATATTATTATTAACAATTTAATAAATATATCTAAAAATATATATTAATAAATTCTTAAAACATTTATTATTAAAAAAATAAATTTATTAAATATATTAATAAATTTTATTTTTTTTAAAAACAAACATTTAAAAACAAATATATATATTTTAAAAAGCAACTCATATAAAGAAAACTGGCCGACGGCCATACTGCACACAACAACCTTATTGACTGCTGCGGCGGAACTGCCGTGGCAGTAGGGTGACGGGGAGGGGTACGGCTTCAGCCGTCCTTCCCCGAAGCCCCATAAAAGTTTTATTTTAATTTTTTTTTATTTTTTAATAATTTTCTTTTAAAAAGAAAATGTAGCCTCTGCCAAAAAAAATAACGCCGACGGGTGAATAAATTCGGCCCAAGGAAACAATGCGAACCAGTACTAAAGTAGAACAATGATAAATTTTTATTTATCTAATAATATATATATATATTATCACAAAGAATAATATATCTGTGTATAACACAGATAAAAAAAATACAAATATATATTTCACACATATGTACATATACAACAGTATACTCAAGCAATATATATATATATTGAGGAAAAAAAGTAATATTTTATTATAAAAGACATTCTTTTACCAAAACCA
This sequence comes from Sequoia sempervirens, assembly GCA_007258455.2. Classification (NCBI taxonomy): domain Eukaryota; kingdom Viridiplantae; phylum Streptophyta; class Pinopsida; order Cupressales; family Cupressaceae; genus Sequoia; species Sequoia sempervirens. The sequence goes on from VDFB02054862.1 coordinate 13,131, forward strand.
GAGTTTAGAGGAATTAGAATAATTTTCAGAATTCAAAGACAGATTTCATTTACAGTCAAATTGTAAAGAAAAAGGACGCAAAACATTTTTAAAAGGACAGTTTAATTCGTTCTATTAATTTTCTTATTCACTCAAAAATTTTCTTTCTTTCAGACAATCAACCATATTTATTCATTTGTTTATTTATTTTCTTATACAAGTAAAGATTGATTCAAAACACATTTATATTCTTTATACAGATTCAAAAACAATCAAGAAGAGAGAGTGGAACCTAAAATCCTACGCTCTCAAGAATCCGATGAAGCTTGCTTGTTCCCGATGGCCTCTACAAAGAGCTTCCAGTTCTTGCTCTGAAACCGTCTCTCCATAATTTCGTGTTCGAACTCGAATCCGGTTCTTTGTTCAAAAGACTCTCCAGAATAACACTAGCAAAAGAACCAAAAACCCCTTCTATAACTCTCCTCAAAATATAACAAGCAATAGAATAAAATTATCTTTTTCCCAAACTTCAGAAGATTTAAAAATACATAATCATTAACTTGTGCAACCTTTGTCTCAATAATCCTCTATCTCAATAAAACTCACAAAAAATTCAATTAAATAAAAGATAATCCAATTTCTTCCAAAAGCTCTCAAAAATCACAAATAAAAGAAATTATATCTTTAAAAGCAAGCTTTTCAGTTAGATTTGAGTTCTCATTCGTTCTCACAACTTTTTCATTCTTTTATTTATTTATTTTTCTATTTTCAATACTTTTTTTTGTTTTAATTTCCATTTTTACAACTTTACTTGCAAAGCACATTATCTCATTTAATTAAATAATTTATTTTAATAATTATCCTCAACAAGATAATTAATTAAAATAATAAAACACAATTTAATATTTTAATTATCATTTAATAAAACACATGACCTTTTTAAAATTAAATAAAACATTTAAATATTTAAATACAAATAAATCTAACATTAAAATAAACAATTATTACCAACATTTAATTAACTAATTCACAACTTATAAAATATCAACATCAATTAAATACGACAAAACACAAACATGACCCACAAACGAACGACAACTACAAGAATGTACAAAACCATTTAGACAAGACGGTCTGACATCATGGGACGAGATGACTTCATTGTCACCTCTGTTTCAACATTTAACCGTTGGGCTATTGGTGCTCGCCCTGTCCTGCCGAAGCAGGTGGAATCGAGACTTGTACCTGCAAATCCTGCATACAAACGAAGTCATGTACATGTGCATACATATATATAAAATCAAAGCATTAAATCGAAACATTGCATTGTGAGAAGGAATCGCAGCGTAACAGAGCACTCACAAACGAGTGATGCTACACTGTCCTTCATCACATCTATCCTAACAATTATAATATAACTGATAAAATAACATTTCTAGACTAACAATTCATCTCATAACATAATTTATTAAATCACTGCATCATAATATAATTATGAAAATCAACTAATATCACCAACCATAATGTCATATGAAATAATCATGTCCTCAAGTGTATAAGCATAATCACCAACAGTCTACTAATCAAACCACCAAACCAAACAATAATAGTATCATCACAGTATCAAGGTATCAAAGAAAGCATAGAAAATAATAAGTCTAAACAGTATGAGGGGTATTACAAAGATTATGTCTAAAATAGCTTTAAAACTCACTTTCATGTCTTACACCTTCATTGTTTCCTTTTCCCTCTATGTTTCATAATTAATATTTGATTTCAGACTATTTTCAATGGGTCTCATTGATAAATTATGTTGTTTTCTATATTTGGCTCTCTTAATATCCGATTTGAGACTTTTATCAATGGTCCTCATTGTAAAAAAAAATTGTGTCTTGTTTCATATCCCTCTTGGCCTTGATTTTGGTGTCATGGTGTTAATTATTCATGTTTGTAAGTGTATTTCTATATGATTTTAAAGGTATAAATTTCATTTTTCATATTTTATATAGCCTCATGAGCCTTCAATCCATTATGTTTATGGACTTCTCTCCCCTATGCACAAGTTTCTCATTTTCCACTTGTAGTCACACTTCCTTTCTTCATACTATCCTTTGCAAACAAACATCTTCACTGTCATGCCTCTAAATTTTACATGAGAACATGCAACACAACCAACAATTGTTTTTGAATAACATGTAAAACACTTGTAATATTATTATTTTTATATACATTAATTAAGTTATTGATCTATCAAAGTGCTTATGGTGTAACAATAATCCATGCTTTTCATGGTATTCACATAAGTAATATTATTCACCTATGGTGGTTGGGCTTATATTAATCATATGGCCTCTAGGATTGACATTGCTTGAGCATATAATTTAATACCATTATTAAATCTTATCAATGTTGCTGCTACTATTACCTAACGACTTAACAGGGTATCTTAACCTCAACTAATGCAGGAGCATCCAACAGTGTAGGGAAATATTGCATCACCCAAAAAAATGTTTTCTTTATTTTCTTTAGTTGTTTTGAGTTCCATGATGACACTTAACGAGTATAAGACTGTCAGGCATCAAAAATACCGAAAAACAATCACTTACTATTTTTAGTAAGTCAACCAAAATGGGCGTGTATGGATGTGAAATTTTACCCAAGGAGAAGAGATGAAAAACATTTCCAGTCATGAAAGAATCGCCTCAATACCTTGCACGGTTTGTGAGAAATTAAAGTTTTTGTCCTAAAAAATTTCTCCAACGTGGCTTCAAATTCAGATATAAAACTTTGGAGGCCCTAAAATAGCTCAAATAGTGGCCGAATCAACCTACGATGAGCTCATGTGTCGTAGAGCTCGTCAAGACCTTCTCGACGATATGCAATAATAGCGAATTGGATGCTCGGATCAAAAGTTATGGCCCTGCGAAGTTGGTCCTCTAAAAAGTGAATTTCATAAAAAATTCTTCCTAGGCCAAAAATCTTTCTGCGGGACTTTTGGCACCAAAACAAAAGGGGAAATTTGATCTTTCTAGAACATTCTAGGGTGGTTATTGGGGAAAATAAAAAGGGTTAAGTGGGGATTGTAGAAGGTGGCCCTGATAGTGTAGATTGTGGCTCTGAATAGTAGTTTTTCTTTTCATAGTTGATTTTGTTGTAATGAATCAAGCCCATGAGGTTGTAGCATGTAAGTTTTGAATCTGTAATCTCATTATCTAAAAATAATTGAAATTGGGTTGTTTTTCTATCTCGCATTCTTTGTTTTGCTATTTGTTGTTGTGATTTCTATGGGTTTTGGGTGGTGTGGCCCTAATCAAGTGGTATCAGAGCAGGAGTTCTTGAGCCTGTAACAGAGTGCCAAATGTGAGGCAGTTGCAGTAGGACCTGTGAGTGTGGGTTCAATTCAAGATGCCTCCAAGATGTGCCCAGTATGGCAAAGGTGGAGGTTGGGGTGGAGGAGGTCCACCTAGAGATGAAATCAGAGCCCTTAGAAGGAAATTAGAAACCTTGCAACAAGAGGTTTGAAGAAGAGATGTGCAACAAGACATAGATGAAAGTGAAGATGAAACGAAGGAGGAAATGGAAGAGGAAGAGCAAGATCCAATGGATCCTAGAGAAACAAGATTGTTGCAAGCCATCTCAAGCATTAGGAAGAGACCTAAAATGGAGGTTTCAACTTTTAGTGGAAATTTGAATCTTGAGGAATTGATTGAGTGGATCAATGACATGGAGGAATTTTTCAAGTTTGAGGAGATTGAAGATCCTCACAAAGTGAGGTTTGAAAAAAAAAGTTGAAAGGTCATGCTAGTATATGGTGGAAAGAGGTCCAGTTAGAAAGAGGAAGACAAGGGAAAGATAAAATTTCCAGATGGGATAGAATGGTGTCAAAATTGAAGAAATAATTTATTCTAGTTGATTATGAATTGGAGTTGCTCAAGAGGATGCAGAGCTTGAGGAAAGGAACAAGGACAATGAAAGAATACACAGAGGTTTCACAAGGTCCTGATTTAGACTAGACATTCTAAGGTGAATAAGGAGAAATTTGCTCGTTATATTAATGGGTTGAAGCCAAGCATACAGGGAGAATTGACACTCGTAAGAATGGACACCATTGAAGACGCTTATTAGTTTTCTCTAATGGTTGAAGAAAGGTTGAACAAGAGGTTTGAGAACAAACAACAAGGTGGAGGCCGTGGAGGAAAGACCAGTCGACGGTCATATGGAGATCGAAATGAAGATCAAAAGAAGGGTGAAGGCTCCAGTAGCAGCCAGAACCAAAAAGGAGATAACACCTACCATCCTCATAATCAGAAAAATGGAAACCAAAGCAGAAGGGGAAGATCTGGATGAGGAATGGGAAGAGGAGGCTTCTATGGAACTTGTTTCCAGTGTGGAGAAGGACATAGGGCCTATGAGTGTCCTCAACATCAAAGAAGGACAAATAGAAGACTTGAGGGTAATGCACGAGTTGCACATGTAGATGAAGATGTTGAGTCTTCACATTCTGAGGATGCAAAAAGAGCAGAGGCTCTTGTTACCAGAAGAGCCTTGCTAAATGAGGTGAATGAGCCAACACAAAGGAAGAATTTGTTTCACACTAGATGTAAATGTGAAGATAAAGTTTGCAATGTTATTATTGATGGAGGTAGTACTGATAACCTTGTTTCAAAAGAAATGGTCAGTAAGTTGCAGTTGGAGAGAACTTTTGAACCCATATTAGATTGCTTGGTTGCAGAAGGACCATAAAGTCTTGGTAAATGAACAATTTCTAGTAAAGTTCAAGATTGGAAATTACCATGATGAGGTATTGTGTGATATTATGCCTATGGATGTTTGTCATATGTTGTTAGGCAGACCATGGTAGTTTGATTGATGAGCAATGCATGATGGAAATTCCAACACCTATTCTTTGACAAAGGATGGAGTTCATCATAAGTTGAAGCCCTTGAAAGAGGCAGAGGAAAAGGTATGTAGTAATGTAAGAATTTGTTTGGTTGATGGAAGAAAGTTCCTAGAAGGTATGAAGCATGAGCATATCTATTTTGCATTGATTCCTAGAGTTGATAAAGTAGGTACTACTGAGGTACCTGTAGAGGTTTCAAATTTGTTGAATGAGTTTCAAGCAATTATTTCTTATAACATTCCTGAAGGTTTGCCTCCTATAAGAAAGATTAGTCATCAGATGGACCTAATTCTTGGAGCCAATTTTCCAAATAAGGCAGCTCATCGTATGACTTTAGCAGAGAGTGAAGATTTGAACAAACAAGCGCAAGAGTTGTTGGGGAAGGGATTGATTAGAGAGAGTTTGATTCCATGTGTAGTACCTAAAGTACTAGCACCAAAGAGTGATGGGGAATGGTAGATGTGTACAAAATCTAGAGCCATCAACAAGATCACCATCAAGTATAGATTTCCCTTGTCAAGAATGGATGATATTACAGATATTTTGAGTGGAGCTAAGTACTTCACGAAGATAGATCTGAAGAGTGGATATCACCAAATCTGGATTAGAGAAGGAGATGAATGGAAGACAACCTTCAAAACCAAGGATGGATTGTATGAGTGGTTATTCATGCCTTTTGGGCTAACCAATGCACCGAGCACCTTTATGCAACTTATGAATGAGGTATTGAAAGAATTTTTAGGAAAATTTGTTATTGTTTATTTGGATGATATTTTGATTTTTAGTAAGACATTGGAGGAGCACTTGATGCATATCTAATTTTTTTTTGAGAAACTAAGGGAGAAGAAGTTGTTGATTAATTTGAAGAAATGTAGTTGTATGAAGAGAGAGTTGGTGTATCTGGGATTTTTCGTCTCAACAGAGGGTCTCAAAATGGATCCAGAGAAGGTGAGAGCTATCATTGAATGGACTACTCCAAGGAGTGTTATAGAGGTAAGATCATTTCATGGTCTAGCAAGTTTTTACAGAAATTTTATTAAGAATTTCAATAGTATTTGTGCACCTATAGTTGAAGCGATGAGAGGGGATAGAAAAGAGTTTAAGTGGACTACAGGAGCAGCCAAAAGTTTTGACATGTTGAAGAAGAAAGTTACAGAGCAACCTATTTTGGCACTTCCATATTTCAATAAGGTCTTTCAGGTAGATTGTGATGCTAGTGGCACTGCCATAGGAGTTGTTTTGAGTTAAGAAGGTAAGCCTATTGCCTATTTTAGTGAGAAGTTAAATGATGCTAAGAAGAAATATTTTGTATATGTTCAAGAGTTTTATGCTATAGTTTAGGCTTTGAAGAAATGGAGACACTATTTGTTGCCAAAATAATTTATTTTATATACTGATCACCAAGCTTTGCAATATCTCAATCGTCAAGGAAAGTTGAAACAAAGGCACTTAAAATGGGTTGAGTTTTTGTAGAGCTATACTTTTGTTTTGAAGCATAGGAGTGGAAGGTCAAATAGAGTTGTAGATGCCTTAAGTAGAAGGCAACATTTGTTGATAGAGATGAACATAGAGGTTTTTGGGTTCAATGAACTCAATAGTTTGTATCCAGAAGATCCATACTTTGCAGAAGCTTAGAAGGCTTGTTTGGAACCTGTTACATTAGATAAGACAAAATGGTTGGATTTCTTGTTACATTAGATAAGACAAAATGGTTGGATTTCTTAATCCAAGATGGGATGTTGTTTAGAGGAAGCCAATTGTGCATTCCAAGGAGTTCTATGAGAGAGAATCTAATCAAGGAGAAGCATAGTGGAGGATTGGCTAGAAATTTTGGTCGAGATAAGACCATTGCTCTTGTCAATGAGTATTATTATTGGCCACAGTTACAAAAAGATGTGAAGAAGTTTGTACAAAGTTGCAGAGTATGTCAGATGGAAAAAGGAACAAGTCAGAATACTGGATTGTATTAGCCATTACCTATACCTGAGAGGCCATGTGAGGATATTAGCATGGATTTTGTTCTTGGATTGCAAGGACATAGAGAGTGCATGATTCCATATTTGTGGTGGTGGATAGATTTTCAAAGATGGCACATTTCATTCCGTGTCATAAGACCAGTGATGTTGTTCATGTTACAAAGTTGTTTTTCAGAGAGGTGGTGAGACTGCATGGTCTACCAAAGAGTATAGTTTCAGATAGAGATACCAAATTTGTTGGTTATTTCTGGAGGACATTATGGAAGAGGTTGAAGACAGATTTGAAGTTCAGTTCTGCACACCATCCACAGACTGATGGACAAATAGAGGTGGTGAATAGAAGTTTGGGTGACCTGATAAGATGCTTAGTAGGAGATAAGCCTAAGGGATGAGATTTGATTATACCATAGGCCGAATTTGGTTACAACAATTTTGTCAATAGGAGCACTAGTAAATCACCATTCCAGATTGTATATGGGAGTAATCCAAGAACTCCTTCTGAACTAAGAAAGATGGATAATGGGGAGAAGAGTAGTGCCGAGGTTGAAGATTTTGTTGAGCACCTAAAGAATTTGCATGAAGAAGTGAAGAAACACATCAACAAGATGAACTCACAATATAAGGCTCAAGCAAATAAGAAAATGAGGTATAAGGAGTTCCAGGTAGGAGATGAAGTCATGGTTCATTTGCGAAGGGAAAGGTTTCTAGTTGGTACATACAACAAGTTAAAGATGAAGAAGTTTGGACCATGCAAGATCCTAAAGAAGCATGATTTAGGAAATGCTTATGAGGTGGAGTTGCCTAGTGGAATAAACATTTCTCCTATGTTCAACATTGCTGATTTGATAGAGTATCATGAAGGTGATATATAAGAGGGTTCGATAAATGAACAGTTGAAAATTCTAGCACCTACTTCAGAGAAGGAAGAGATAGAAGAAATCTTGGATAACCGTGTGGGTAGAAGTACAAGAAACATGCAATATGAAAAGTACTTGGTGAAATGGAGAATAAGTCCTGCTGAAGATTCATCATGGTTATCTGAGGCCAAGGTTATCCATCTTGGTTTCCCTCTAACTCCTGAGAAGTGACAAGGTCACTTTTCAAATTACCTTAGGTGTTTGATGCAGGAGCATCCAGCGATGTAGGGCAATCATGAATCACCCAAAAAAAAAAAAATTATTTTCTTTAGTTGTTTTGAGTCCCATGATGGAGCTTAAGGGGTATAAGACTATCAAGCATCAAAAATAGCAAAAAATGAGCACTTACTATTTTTAGGAAGTTAGTTAAAATGGGCTCGTATGGACGTGAAATTTTACCCCAAGGAGTAGAGCTGAAAAACATTTCTGGTCATGAAAGAATCACCTCAATACCCTGCACGGTTTGTGAGAAATTAAAGTTTTTGTCGTGGGAAATTTCTCCAATGTGGCTTCAAATTTAGATATAAAACTTTGGAGGCCTCGAAACAACTCAAAAAGGGGCTAAACTGGCCTATGGTGGGTTCACACATCAGAGCTCGTAGAGAGCTTTTCGACGATATGCAATAATAGCAAATCGTACGCCATGATCAAAAGTTTGGCCCTGCAAAGTTGGTCCTCTAAAAAGTGAATTTTGTAAAAATTTCTTCCTAGGCCAGAAATCTTTCTACCGAACTTTTGGTGTCAAAACAAAAGGGGAAATTTGATCTTTCTAGAAAATTCTAGGGTGGTTATTGGGAAAAATAAAAAGGGTTAAGTGGGGGTTGTAGAAGGTGGCCCTGATAGTGCAAATTGTGGCTTTGAATAGTAGTTTTTATTTTCATAGTTGATTTTGTTGTAATGAATCAAGCCCGTGAGGTTGTAGCATGTAAGTTTTGAATCTGTAATTTCATTATCTGAAAATAATTGAAAGTAGGTTGTTCTTTTGTCTCGTATTTTCTATGTTGCTATCTATTGTTGTGATTTATGTGGGTTTGGACGGTGTGGTCCTCATCATCAACTTTCCTATCTTATCCCACTAGATCCTGGTATCTTTGATCACCTTGAAAAAAAGTTGCATTTATCCTTGCATTCAAATACTTAAACATGTGAGAAGGAAGTTTAATAGAAGTTTAGATTTTCTATTAATTTTTTATTCCATTTTAGTCCCTCTAGGGAATATCTCGTTGATGTGATAGACCCTAACCCTTCCTTTTTTCCTAGATATACATAATCGATTAGGAGTAATATCTTATATCTTCATGTATAGATTTCTTCCAGTAGTAATAACTTATCTTATAAATTAATATTTATATGAACGATTATCTCATGCATGATACATATGCATTTGATTTGTGGTTTTAAACTCTTTGTCATTTATTGTGATAATATCAATTGTGATTGTTCATCAAAACTATGAAACATACCCCAATTCGTATGGGAATTGTTGGTCAATAATTTAAACAACAAATGGTATTTATATTTATGGATAATAAGACTATTATTAATCAGTCAACCAAACCTAAGTAAGTTGTTACTAGTTTCTTTTAATCTCTTAACCGTAATGAAAGAGTGTTATTATTAAAACTTACAATCTACATTAACAATAATGCCATCATAATTCATTCTTTAAATTAGTGGGAATTTTATTCAAGTCTAGATTAAGTATCGGTAATATTGTTGTCATTTGATTAATGCTTGCACCTAATTAATTAAATTATTATTTATTTATCATTAGCTTATGGTAAGATTATATTATCTACTCATTGATATTCACTGATCAACCTTATCCAAAGATTATAAATAGGAAAGGTAAGTGATGATAATCTTATGGTTTAACCTTGAAACCTAGCCAATAATAACATTACTGAATAATACTCAAATATTATTTATAAATCCACTTATTATTAATGTATCCATCCATAACTAAGTCTAAATGACTAATATTTTACTACACAATTAATTTAACCTTATTTAAAAATAATAATTTTACTTGGATCCCAAAAAAAAAGAGACAAATTAAATTAAAATAAATTTTAAGCCATAGTTTCCTTTTTTTTTGTGGGAGAGGATTAAATTCCTTTGATGAAAAAGAAACAAATTTTAAAATAGCAAAGAGGATAAAAGTTTAAAGTTGTAAAAATCTTTAATATTGGTTTTAAGTTATCTCTTAATTGAGAGTTCCTATTAACATGGTCCCCGCCATGATCAAATTAGAAAGTTAAGTGGAGTTAATTAAGGTAATGACAATTTAGTGGTTGATAGATTGTGCATCAAATCTTAACTGTTGGATTGTTTAAATCCCATCCCTTGGATCTAAGGGCATCTATAAATTAACCCTAATGTATAAATATAATCCTTTAACCTATCTTTTCTCATTTTCATTTCATTTGGATTTTTTTTTTTAGTGCATATTTGGGAGAGAGGAGAAATGAAGAATGCCAAGTCTTCTTGGGTTGCATTTTGCAGGTTTGATGCTCTTAATAATTCTACTAAGAATCCTTATGTCCCATTTTCTTTGTTATAGTTTTTCGCATATCTTTTTTTATTTTGTTCTTGAATCTAAACCCCCTTTTTGGTTGATCATTTGTATTTGCAGATTTAAGATCTTGAGGATTTTTTTTCCAATAACTTAAACGCTTCCACAAATTTATGTTATATACCTTGACAATGGATACACATTTTGTTTAGACTCTAATTCTAGTTTATCTATGTAGTATTTTTTTTTTCGACTCTTGTGACTTATATGCACAGTAGATTGTTGTTATACATTTATGTGTTTTGTTTGATCCGTCGAGTAAAACATTTTTTTTTATTCCTTGTTTTTACTATTATTTTTTTACTTCTTTTTATTTGTTATTATTTTGTATTTTTTGTAAGATTTGTTCCCTTACTGTGAGGCAACCTACTGGTCGTGGTCACAGCAGGGGAGTCACGTCCCTCTATGAGAGTCACAAACCCCTCATACCCAGCAAGCGGCTGAACCCCACAACCCTATTCTATTTTTTTTAATTTATTTATTATTTTTAAATACTATTCTTTAAAATGAAAATTCTATTAATTTTACTTTCTATTCCAATATATAAATATGTTAATACAAGTATACATTTGAATGGATATTTATTTATTCCAGTTCATAAATGAGTTTATGTATATATGAAATGAAGGTATAAGTATTTTAAAAATCATATATATATGTATACACACTTGTTCACCTTAATGAATAAGGGTACATTTTCTTGTGCATTATTTCCCCATTATAAGGAATAGAGTCTTCCATATGTTTGTTAGCATAACAAGAAATTTTGAATAGATTAAGGAGGCAGTAAGAACAAGCTCAGATTTATTATTCTAAAATGAGCAGAATGTGAGTATATTCACATCATAACTATTTTGCATTATGTTAATTGTTCACTTCCATTCTCTCTACCCAAGTAGTTATGAAGTTTTAACTCTTAAATACAACTTTATTGATAGCAGAAACCCAACCCACTTTTATTTTATTGCAAGCTTTAAGGATGACAAATTTTGGCTTCTATCATAGAAAAACTTACAAGTTCATTTACAGCCTTAAATTTTTACAACACATCCTAATCACATAAGCTGGAAACCACACACATTCTCAAGGATAATAAGGAAATATTTCAAAATATTATTTCACTTCCAACACTATACACAATCGGTAATCACACATATACACAAGGAAATCACACATCTACACATGGAATAAGAGAAGTTTTTTGAAAGCTATTTCTCTCTTCCAACACTACTAAAACAAGGGATCTCATTTATTTTACTAAAAACCTTCTACATGTTTTGTCTTGTTGATCTTTTGCACCATAATATGAATAGTTGTAGTTATGTCCATCCTTGGAATCCCATAAAAATGTTGCTCCAAAATGACCTATTACCTCTTTATAAAATCATCTTTTACCTAGAAAGAAAGGAGTGTAACATGCCAATGGGGAGAAGAAATCTCACCACCCAACCATGCCATTACAAGACTCTAGCCATCCCCCGAGCAGGGAGAAGGCACCAAACCCATAAGTAAAAAAAACCAGTTCAACAACTCCCAACAACAATAGGAAATCCCAAAAAGGTTGCAATAAAATCTCATAATAATTTTGCATTCATACTTCATACCACTGGTTTAGCATTTATCCACCAAGTATTGGGTTGAGACTCCCACAATTCTTAAAAAAAAAAACAACAACAAATATCCATTTTACTCAAAGAGAAACCCAACAATCCCATAGTCATTTGCAACATGACACCAACAAAAAAAGAAAAAGAAAATGCAACCAGCATTTCATCAAGCAAAAGAGGCTCAACCATTTATCTATGGTACCAAAGAAAAAAAAGAATTCCCTACGCTCCTCCCCAATCCTTCTTTCTTTCCCCTCTTCCTTTCAGCCCTCCAAAAAAAAGAATGCCCTGCTCTCCTCCCCCAATGATGAATAATCTTAGAATAAAACCAAAATCTAAACTTAAATCCCATCACTTTTAAAAATTAGAAATAAGAATGGTCCAAAACTCATGTTTTATTTAATTTGTGGGTTCCAAAAGGGGTCTACCCCTAGGTACACACTTAAGGCTTCCAAAAATGCAAATATAAGCAATATAAACATTTAAAAGAGTTTTTTAAATCCTTGAAAAAAAAAAAAAAACAAAACACTCCTATTGAACAAAAGTAAAGTGAACTCTTATATCTAGCACATAATGTATTAAGAAAATATCAATTAAACAAAATAGCAATAACCCCAAATAAAAAAAGTTATCACATTAATCATCAAAAAAAAATAAACAACTTCAACATATGAAGTGTTTTGACACGGTATTGGTGTCTTCTCCCTTCTTCCCCATTGGCTCTAATTTTCTTGTACAATAGTCACACATTAGTAGATATATCCCATACATATATGATTAAATATTACAAAAATGCATAATTTCACTAGTCTCGTCAGGGACTCTTCCTTAATTTACTTGATAAAAATAATTTGATATAATCAATCTAACTCATTATCAAATAAGAAAATAAAATAAATTCATGACCATTCGTCTAATCCCTACAATTTCTTTTATTATCAAGAATGCACCCATACATACTTGAAGTTGATCACTTGTTCAACTAATGTTACCTTGACTCACTTTCTTACATGCTTGATGACAACTTTCTTTTTTCGTTATGAACCCCTTGAGACCTCCTAGACCTAGCTTAGATAACATCTTCATCAGCCATTCAACTCATTAGTACATTTGTGTAAAATAATATGCAATACCATATTAGTAACCATATCTTAACTAATTTTGTTATATCTTGTTTCTTGAAAATAGCTTTCTTATAAAAGAATCACCCACCATCCTAAACTTAGTTAAACAATTACAATTCCATTTTCCATACTAACAATTAAATATCTTACATCAATCATCCTTCCAAGTTCACATAATCCATAGTCCATTAGCTTTATCCATAGCAATCATCAACATCATTAAGTTTTCAACCATGTAAGGGGGTGCAAAGACTAATAATCTCCTAGATGGTCAATCCATGAAAATGATTGTGCAAGGTGAAACCTTAACAAAAATAACTTCGTTTGCTACATAAGTTCAAAGAAGAATTAACCCATATGATTTACAAATATGGTTGATACACCAACCCAACCACAAATCACACCATGCATCTACTTTATTCAGCCCATGATAAAAACACATGCCAAAGAATACCAAAATATTAATGGTCACATAGGGATCGGTATTACATTCACAATACAAATAGCTTGCATCTTTCTTCCTTGGCTCTAGACCCTAAACACGTGTAATTTTTCTTGTACTCTTTTTTTTAGCTGTGTAAATTACTAGCATGCTCTCATAACCCACCTTTTTCTAGCTTACATTATAGACTCATCTTATTTCTTTGTAAATTATAATTTTTCACTTCAATCTCTACCTCTCACCATTCCTCTCCTTTCTATATTTCGTTGCTTCCTATGTACCTTATGAACTACATTCTCTTTTCTATAATTTGTGTGCCCATAGAATACTTATTTCGAAAAATCTAACTCTTAACACATAGAATTGTAATTAAAACTTCTACCACTACATCAACACTCTATTATTATATCAAAGGTCAACACTTACTTCTAGGCATGTATAAGAATTAAATTAATGTACTTTCTTGGATATGAATAGGATTGGGAGAGTGTATCATATGTGTGCAAGTACAAATACATGTGGTTGTAGATGAGATAAAATAAGGGCAACTTAATAATGTGATGCAACAAGCATGGGTGACCTGTAGACTTGCAAGGCACACATTTAAGGGCAACTTGAGAATGTGTGGAACATGCATGGATGACATATTTTTTCTTCTTTAAAATCAATTTAAAATTTAATGTCAAAATGAGCTACATTTTTACCATTTTACCTTTTATATAGTAAGTTCCTATCCACCTTTAATGTGTTTTTTCCTTGATTTTACCCTTATCAATTGTATCTAACACAAGATTTTATTTTCATATTGATCTACTTTATTGGTCATAAAGAGCATTTATTATAGTAGTTATTTTAGGAGACAATACATATGCATTATGATAGTTTATTGCAAGTTTATTTCTAGTTGGTACATCACAAAATTAATTGACATTAACTTATTTATTATTCAGTAGTTGTCAATATATTTTTTGATTTCTTAGGTTACTTTATACAACTTCAAAGTGAATGCCAAATTTGGTTCAAGCACACATCACACATGCATAAAGTGAATGCTAAAGTTTAAAATTACCAATTTTTAAGCATACATAACAAATCTAATTCAGCCACACACATGACATCACCTAAAAGTTCAATCATATCAATGTTCAAACACACATGTAAAGGGTGTATTGACATGCTTATTTAAAGTTCGTTAACATGCCAAATTCAAAGCACTCATAACACGAAGTTATTTCAACAATACACATGATATAAATTCTTATAAGTTTAGGAATTCCAAAGTTAGTTTAGATGTACACAAAATATGAATTCCAAAGTTTGTTAAAAAAAAAGTGGACATAAAATATGATTTACCATGTTAGTTAAAAAACATATTTTGTGCAAACAAAAGTAAATGCTAAATTCAGTTCAAACATACATCATGCACACAAAATGTAAATTCTAATGTTCAAAATTACTAAATTTATAGCAAAATTAACATAAGTTTAATTCAAACACCCACATGTGTAGAGAAGGGGGATTCACTACTCCCAAGTCTCTAAGACACCAAAGAGTCTAAACGGAGCGAACTTCCCTAAAATACCTTAGACTAGCTAATAAGTTGAAAAGGAAGGGAAAACTAGACTCTGTTTTCCATATGTTTTATGATAGAGGTTTACTGAAAGCGGGCGAACAAACTACAAAGGTATTAGATTTTAGATTGATTGTCTCTTTTCCAGAGGATGGAAACATGTGGTTTGGACTTTAGCACACCACGTTGGAGTCTCTGAGACATGTTCCACCCTATATGGATAGAGGGTCAAGTTGCAAACTAAAACACACAGAGTCTATTGACAATTTGAAAGTTTTGGTTTAATAGTTTAATAAAAATGTATAGAAATACAAAATACAAGAAGAAAAATATTATAACTAATAAATATAAACTATTCTAATATCGAAATGATGAATAAAAAAGAAGAAGAATGCAAACTCATTGAAGATCCAGTTCTCCAGCAAACTCCTCATGATCGGATTGTACCTGCACACAAGTAATAAAAAAATGTCGGGGTTGTGTTTTGAGGTTTGCCTCAATCAAACCCCCATTTTGGTGTCCCCACCTCCACAGACAACCAATAGACCACAAGATGTAGAAAAGTGATAAAGAAATAGAAAGAATAAACACAATATAGTAGAGAGCAAAGAACAATCTAGATGCTACTCTAAAAGTAAGATAATGCAAATAAGCAAATAGACACAATATCACCTTCCTTTCTACAAGATCGTGAAGCTGATAGAGGAAGAAGAACAAGATCACCATGTGAATGGAGTAGAGCTATGACAACCTGTAGTAACAATGGCATAGGAGTGGTAAGACGGTGTAGGAGTGAAGTATGAAGCTAATCTAGAAGAAAGGGAGAGTGATGGAGAAGCAAGGAGTGATAAAATGAGCTAGAGTTGATAGAATGAAGAGATATCTTGAGAGAGTTCAAGAATGAGATTCAAAAGGCTAATTTGGAGAAAAAAAGGTTGTTCCCAATGATCAAGATTCAAAGAGGGACGCTACATTCGCAATTGAAAAAGAATCATAATGCCTTTAACATTCCCTAACATAGGAATTCTATCAGGACAAAAGCATGATGCATAGACATTTACACGACACATGGGAGTCCCTAATAGAAATTCCCCAACCGACACAAAATGATGAGGACACATGGAAAAAGTGAGGCAAATGTGATGGGTTTTTGTATTATCAAACTTGTACTTGGCTAAAATGAGGGTAAATTGATGGGAATTTGTATGGGGTACAAATTTATGCCATTACATTTTCCCCCACTTTAGCAAGCATATGTGTTGATGCATATGTGAGATAAAGTAGAAAGAGGTTGAAGAAAATATATTGAAATCATAGAGGAAGTAGACCTTCGATCCAACATACCTTGATGGGAAAGAGGGATCTCTACCAAGACGCGAAGATGACATGGGTCTTTGATCCTACAAATCCATGTGTTACAAGTATGAAGGCATTGTCATTGATTTCAATTAGTTACCAACTTGTTCTTGTTGTCATTGATGTCAAGGAAGTCAGTTTTTGGTTGTTAATGTTGAGGATGTTGAGAAAATTGTAATAAAGAAGGTTTGTAGGTATTCATTGTATGCTTTGAGATGTTCTCTATATTGCTTCTATGCTTGTGCAATTCTAATATATTGTTCATGGTTGTTGGTAGTTGCTATTGTAAACACCTAAAAATGGTCTGAAGAATCTAATTAATTAAATATGACTTATTTGATTAATTAATCTTAAATTCATCTACTTAGTAAATAAATAGAAATATTTATTTATATTAAGTTCATTATTAATTCTTCTATTTCTCTCTTAATTAAATAAACAAAATTAAAATTTTTGTTTTATTTAATTATTATCATTTTTATCATATTATTTCTCCCTTAATTAAATAAACAAAATTAAAAACTTTGTTTTATTTAATTATTATTATTATTACTTCTTTTATACTTCTATCATAAATTAAATACACAACTTAAATAATTTGTGTTATTTAATTACCTCATCACATTTCTTCTTAATTAAATAAAGATATCTTAAAATCTTTTATTTAATTATCATTTTCCTTTTATTTTAATTTAATAAACAAATCCTATGGTTTGATTTATTAAATTATTTAATCTTCTTTTGCTAAATTTAAATAAATCAAAAATATTTAAATTAATGCAAAAATCATTTAACACTATTCACTCACCAATAAAATTAGATTTTTAAAATCTAATTAATTCTACTGTCATTCACGGGAAGAGCTTTGGGGACAAACCTGCAGGAAGTCCTCTCAATCTTCTTCCTCCAATCTTCCCTCTCATCTTGCCTGGTGTTTTCATGGGGAGGAACAATCCTCCATGATCAGCTCCATCTTCTCATCCCATGCCATTCAATTCTCCAGATTGAATCCCAGCCTTTTATCCCGTATCCCTATGCAAATGTGTTGCCGTGAAAGCTATAAATACATGTCTTTGGCTACAGGAAAAGGATCCCAAGTTGTGCAATCTTACTTTGCAGGTTTTCCAAGCATCCAAGCATCCAAGCAATCAAGCAATCAAGCATTTGAGCATTCTTCCAGCATTCGTCAAGCATCCAGCATTTGCAGTCATGGCTGCCATTACAGTAGTTTTATTATTTAATCATATAGGAATAGAATTATTTTGAATTATCATTCTCTAAGTGTCATTTCAATAATCTAATTAGCTTCTAAAATCTGAGAGCAAGTTGATTAAAGAAATCTTTAGAGTTAGAGAGCAATAGGACAGATTTCTAAAGATTTTTAGTTTAAATTAGCTTAAATTTCTTGAATCTTAGATACAATGTCTTATTTAGAACTGCAGATGCATTCTAGATTGTTTAACTCTTTCTTACACTTACATTTTGGCACCCACCGTGGGACCTAACCCCATATTCTGCATAATTTTTGTGAAAAGTGTCTTACAGGTATCGGCGTGATAGTTTTCGCGGAACTGTGACTTTTTATAGTGCACCGGCTGGATTCTGTAGTGCTCTAGTGGTCTGTTCTAGCACGCCTGTCATCTGTTTTAGCACACAGGTGGTCTATTTTAGAGCGTAGGTCTTCTGTTGTAGCGCGCCGCGTCACTGTTCCAGCACGCAGATCCACTGTTTCAGCGCCTCGACTCTTTGTCTTTAAAATCATTTTTTTTATCTGGATCCGACGCATCCGCGGCCAGATTTTGTTTTTTTGTCTATTTTGGTTAAAATTTATCAATCCTAGGACATAAAATGGATTAAAATTTACCAATCCTAGGATAGCAAATGGATAAAAATTGATCAATCCTAGGATAGAAACTTCACAATTTCTTGTGGGATTAAAATTGAACATCATGCTTTTTATGGAGCAATATCTCCATATAGATTAGCTAATTTGTCTTTTTTGGGTTTTTAAAAGTGAACAAAATTTCTCTGTTGTGATTGGGTGATAGGTTTATGCTCTCCCCTTAACTAGGTGCATCAGAATACCAGACTCACTTTTTCTTTACGCATTTTCAAGCTTTTATTAAAACCTTTAGACAGGTCTGCCGTAGTGGGAAAAAGTACTCACCCTACGGAACGACCTGAGTGGGGACAACCAAAAGCCATGGTATTCCAACCCACTTAAAAATTTATGTGAATTTGGGGAAACCCTCTTTCAACGGAAGTGTGCAGGATAACCATCCCCAAAATCTTTGTTTTAAAGATTGGGAGGTCTCTCGAGGGAGTTTATCCATTTTCCGCTCTGAACGGAAACCCTATCTAAGAACTTAGAAATAGAAGCATGCTTGTCAGTTTCTAAACATTGCTATTTCGGCGGTCTCGAGGGAGAGGAAGAATCTACCCTCAAGCACTCACCATATAATTACCCGAGGAATTTGTTTGCTCGGTCCATTATCCGCTTCCGTCACTCTGATGCTGGAAAGAGACAAAACCGCGGGCTCCTTTAGGGGTGACATGGGTACGTGTGATTAAATGTAATTCAAAATTTGTGGAGTCATTCCGGTATACTTGATGACCTTTTTGTCTCTAGGAGTAAGTCTGTTTGAATTGTCTTATCTTGTTATCAAACCAGTGAAAATCAAGAAGAATCATACTTGATTCTTAAAAACATACACTATCTGTTTAGATTCTAGGATTTTAAAGTCAATCATTCTATTCTTGCTTGCTGTGTTTTCTTTCATTAAATTCAGATAAGATCATCACAATAAAACTTCAAAATCAAACACTTGTGACTTCTCATGATTCAAGATTGGGTATCCACCAAATTTGTCAAGAAATCTCTTGCCAAACGAATCAGAAAGCCAAAGAAAACACTTACATACAAACAACTTCTGAGAAAGCAATGATTTTTATATCAAAGCAGGAAAGTTCTACTCCAACATAGGACTTTTATTCATAGATATCACGATTTCTCTAGAGGTTATACGAACGACTATGCTATAGCTCCCTTAGATTCACAAGCATTTTATCAAAGAAGGGCTCTTAGGCAACACCACAATCACAGTCAAAGAATTCATCCAGAATACATCCCACAACTAGCCATACAATACGATACCAGACCAAGTGAGTTTCATAGAGTAAGATAGTTTTCTGTCTTAGCACCTCATGGTTCTGTTCTAGCGCTTTCCAGCTTTGTTTTAGCGCTTTGGGTCTCTGTTCTAGCGCGTCACTTCTCTGTTCTAGTGCATTCCAGCTCTGTTTTAGCGCTTTGGGTCTGTTTGTTCTATGCACGTCCACTTCTACGATTTCTAGTATTTCCATCCTACTGTTTTAAGCTTTGGGTCTGTTCTAGTGCATCAACTGCTGCATTCTAGTGTGCCCCGGATCTGTTTAGCTTTAGGTCTTTGTTCTAAAGCGCATCACTACTTTGTTATAAGCTGGCGTCACTACTCTGTTCTAGCACATCAACATACATTATAGCGTCACTAATGCATTCTAAGCGCCTCCATTTTTATTTGGCATTGTCTGTTTTTAGCTCCATAAGAATCAGAAAAATAGAGAGTTAGTAAGACAGTTTGTCAGTCTGCCCATATCGAAAACAAGGTTTTCATCAGTCCAAAACATTTTTTTCCATAGTCCAAAAACACTTGAATCATACAAAAAGAAAACTTTACTATTATGCCTAGGTCTTGAAACATCTTGCAAAGTGTCCTTATCACTAAATTTGAGATTTTTTGTGTCAAAGTTTCCCTATCAAGGATTTTTATCATCCTTCCATCACGAAACTAGACACGACTAAATCAGATTTTAAATCAAAAACCTCAACACTTATCCAATCAAAAATCCAAGATCAAAGTCTAGAGTAAAAAGTTTGTATGCCTATTTTCACACGATCAGTATATCAAAGACAACAACAAGAAGAAAATGAAAGAATAGCAGCCATGGCTGAAGAATACCCTTGGGGATGATACAACAACATTGATCCTCTCACTAATTCACAAGAGAAAGAAATAACTGCAGAAGAAATCGAGAAAGTGCAACAAGACCCTCATTTCCATAAATTTATGGAAAAGATGCTAGAGCAAGATATGGAAAAGTATCTTCTGTTATTAGCTGATAAAGGTGCTAAGCTTCCTAAAGACTTTGATGTCAATCAACTCAAGGAAATGACCACACCTCAGACAACTAATATGGAAAATCCAAATCAAATGGATGCTTTGACAAAACAAATCCAACAATTACAATTGCAGTTCCAAAATATCCAACAAGGGCCAACAAAAAGATATTCCTTACAAGACATTTGCCCTTATCCATTCGATCCAAGCATTAACATGATACCATTTCCATGGTATTGTGAATACCCAACGTACAACAAATACAATGGAAGAACCGATCCATTTGATCACGTACGGGAATTTCGAGCCATGAGCATAGAGTTCGCACATGAGGACTCTTACTACGATTATTTCCAAGAAGCTTAGGAAACACTTGCATGGAGTGGTTTTCTAAAATGGAACCCGAGATCCAATCTTTTGAAGAACTGATCAATAGGTTCATAATGCACTTCTCATTCAACATCCAACATGGGGTGACCTTAAAAGAACTCTACAACACCAAACAAGCAAAGGGTGAAAAGTTTCTTTCCTTTCTCCAACGATGGAGAAGGCTATTTGCTAAATACCCTAGATCTATTCCTGAAGAGGAGAAGATAGAGATGTTCATTGATAACCTAGTGGATGACATGAATTATAGATTGGACTTACAATGTCCGTCTACATTTGAACAAGTTATCGAAAAGGGCCTCAAAATCGAAGAGGCTCTAATCAAAAGAGGAACAATCAAACACCTCATTGAAGGTTCAAACAATAGCAATTCCTCTAACAACAACAACGAAAAGCCAAGATTTTGGCAAAAGAATAAGAATACTGATACCATGATCGATACACACACGTCCAAACCAGTATTCACCTTGACGCCAACCACTACAAACAAACAAAACAATGATTCTAATGTCAAACAAAGTAGTGATCAATGAAATAATCAAAACAGTGGAGAAACAAAAACCCAATCATTCCAACAACCATCCAATAAACGAAAATTCACGCCATTAGGGCAATCATTGGAATCAGTCCTCAAAGAACTTTTAGATGAAAAACTTATTCAAGTACAAGAGGCTAGAAATTGGGACCCTCAAGTCAAACCATCATGGTGGAATGACTCACATTACTGTCACTACCATCAAAATAAAGGCCACATGACTAAAAATTGTTGGCAGTTAAAACATGCGGTACAAGACCTTATAGATCAAAAGAAAGTATTTGTAGAGGGGTACCAAACAAACAAAGATCATACAACATTAAAAAATCCTCTACCCAATTATCAGAAGGGAGAATCCTCTTCCGCAAATAGCAAAGGAAAGAATGTTGGTTATGTTTATGACACAATGATCCTTTGTCTTTCCGTTGCCAAGGAGGATGAGGAATTATACAATCAAATCAATCGAAACAATGACATTACGCCTAAAAATTTGGTTCAACATATGGACAAATATGAAAACCAAATTAATGTAGTCACACTCAAAGGGAAACAAGAGCACCAACCGGTTAATGCCACAACAAGGGCACAATCCAAAGTTATATTGAAAGGAGCATCATTATCAACTCAATCTGTAGATCCTCTCCCCAATCAATATAATCTCATCGATCAATTACAGAAAATACCGGCGCAAATATCCATCTTGGAACTTTTAAAGATCTCCCCATCACACAAAGAGGTTCTTGAGCAAGCTCTTGTATCAACCATGGTACCTAACAATTTGGATGTATGTCAGTTCCAAGCTATGGTGGGACATCTATCTGCACCTCATTGCCTTTCATTTCAGAACCTTGGTATTCTTATCACTCACCCATCCACATAATTCATACATTTGCGGTAAGTCCTCATCCATAAACCAGGTGTAAAAGTACATTAATCTGGTAGGTGGAATTTTGGTTTAAATATTTGTACCTTACAAAGGTTAGGTGCACTAGGATACCGGGATGAAGCCATTGATACAAGAAGAAAAATCACAATCAAAGCATATGATGAGGAGAGAAGATCCTCTAAAAGGTTAGTCATATTACCCATTCAAATTAGGACCTATTGTCAAAATGTGGTTTTGTCAAGTCTTAGATAGGAATGCCTTTACAACTATCTGTTGCAGGATGTCCTTGGATTCATGATATGCAAGCGTTACCTTCCAACTATCATCAATGCCTGAAATTTCCCATCAATGGACAGGAGGTACCAATCACAACAGACTATAATGACACCCAAGCTTGTCATACATTGAAAACATCTCAAGATACATTGATACCTCACAATAGAGAAGTTAGCACATCAGATTCATCTATCAGTGAGAAACAACAAAGCTTCATATCAAAGTGGCTTCCAAAACAACAAAAATCACAAGAGATCAGGGTGACACAATCTAACCCTTCAGATGTTGAAGAACAATTGGCTTCACTCTCACACCAATTCACCAAAAAAGTACAGATAAGTGACAAAGGAATAAGTGAATATGGTGTCAGACACTCTTTCCATCTATCACAGATGTTACCCTCCTTACAAACGTATGGAAAGCCATCTACAACCACCCAAAAATCAGCACAATCTACAACGACATTAGATGGCAGATTTGTAAAAGCTGGGAACTTAGATGAAGAATCAGAAGATAAGGCCATACTGAATTGGCTTTATAGGGATGAGGAAGCTTCCACTTCCATGAGTAATATCATAGAAACAAATCAATATGGAAAAGGAAAAACTATTTTGGAGAAGATGGGATATTCAGGACAGGGACCTCTTGGGTTAAGGAAACAAGGCATAACAGAACCAATCCAGCCACTCACGCTCCAACATAAGGATAAAACTGGACTAGGATATACATCAGAACAAGGATCTCTTGACCGAGGGAATCAAAGTGTAATGGAACCAATCCAAGTTCTCACAATTCAGCAAAATGGCAGAGCTGGACTAGGATACACAGAAGAAGCAAGAGCAGAACTCACCAATAAAACTGTGGAGCATATTCTTTAAAGGAGAGAAAACTCTGAAATAGATTCCAATGAATATGAGTTGGACAACTTATCAGATGTTTCCTATGAAGATATTCATATCGATGTTGTCAAAAAGTATACCCCCAAACGTGAGGAGGGTCAAAGCTCGAGTTTTAATCCTATTGTCTTTGAAACACAAGATTTCGATGACTCAAGTGAAGATGAACGGACATCAATTGAGATAAATAATGTGGAAGAAAATACCTTCGTAGGCCTCGACATAACCACTAACAACCTGGACAACATTTCCGTCCGAGCTTTCACAATCGCTGACCTCAGCCCATCTAATGATTCATTGCCTTTACTACATCCTGAGCTTATCGAGTGGGAACCTCAACACCCCATCAATCTTCCTGTTTTTGACAATGACTCCGCTATTATTAACTACCTCTGCTGTGAAGAATCTGATACTTGTTCTACCAATACTTCTTTTGATGATGCTTTTAGGCAGGAGGATGCCAAGCCTTTCAGTTGCAAAAGTATGGAAATAAATAATGGATCTAATGGTGAAAACCATTCTATGGCAGTATTTGATCCTAAAATAGTAAAAAAAAAGAATGCATCCAATGGTGAAAACCTCATTGAGGCACCAAAGGATGAAAGGCTTGACATCCTCCCACAACATTACCATGAAAGATCATCAGTATTGATAGAACCCACACGGTCTATTGATATTGGCACAATAGAGAAAGTAAGGATACTACACCTGGCAGCATCCATGACAGATACAAAAAAGCCAGATTTTATCAAATTCTTTGAAGAATGATGCATCAATTTTGCTTGGTCATGATACGACATGCGGGGCCTAGACGCAGATCTTGTATGCATCGCTTATCTTTACCATCGGCTAAACCCGATAAAAGCGGTAGAAAAATGCATCCACATGTTGCATTATTGGTAAAAAAATGATTTGAAGAAACTACTAGATCACTGGATTTATGAGGATCTATTGATTATCAGAATGGATATCAACATTGTACCTATTTTGAAACCCGAGATCACACCATGTCGAATAATGTCTTGGTGCCGAGTTTAAAATAAAAGCATGTCAAAGGATGAAATTTTCCTTTGCAAACATAGACATGATTGTAAGATTTAGCGACTGGCCACCAAATGCTATCACTCATGGATGGATTTCGAGGATACAATCAAATCAAAGATAGCTCACGAGAGATTAAGAAGACAACATTTATGTCCGGAATTGGGGCTGTTTTGGAACATCATGCCTTTTGGGTTAAAGAATCACGGGGAGCTACATACCAGCCGAGCTATGACCCAACAATCTTCCATGACATGATGCACACCTTCATGGAAGACTATGTAAGATGATATCTTAGCCAAATCTCACACCAGAGAAGGACATCTAGAGATACTTGCCAAAATATTTGACAGGTTTGAGAAATTTAAAGTCAGATTAAATCCCAAGAAATGTGCCTTTGGAGTAACATCAACAAAACTCCTTGGATACATAGTTTCTACAAAAGGAATTGAAGTAGATCCAGCAAAAGTTAAAGCCATTGTGGAAATTCCACCTCCTAAGAATATCAGTACATTAAGATCTCTACAAGGCCGACTACAGTCCATCAGAAGATTCATCTCTCAACTAGCAGATCAGTGTCATCCATTCAACCATATTTTGCATAAAAATGTGTCTTTTAAATGGGATGAATAGTGTGAGAATACTTTCAATCAAATCAAGCATTATTTAATGACACCACCAATCTTGGTGCCACCTAGTAAAGACAAGCCATTGTTGCTATATATCGCAACAACAAATATTTCTTTAGGAGCCTTGCTAGCACAAGAGGATAAAGAAGGAAAGGAACAGGCAATATACTATATCAGCAGGACACTCAATGGACATGAAGTAAACTACACCTTCATTGAAAAATCATGCTTAGCAATAGTATTTGCAACACAAAAATTGCGACACTATATGCTCACTCACACTGTCAAGCTCGTTGCAAAATTGATCCCCTCAAGTATTTACTGAGCAAAGTAGCTTTAACAGGAAGGTTGG
>VDFB02054863.1:0-25490 GCA_007258455.2 Sequoia sempervirens
CTTTCCCACCCTCTCTCACTCTCCCACCCTCCCACCCTCTCTCCCACTCCCACACTCTCTCACCCTCTCTCCCATAAGCATAAATACATACATATAGGCATACATATACATAGAAAGATATGAAAAAACAAGCATTTAACTAAAGGAATAAATAACACGAGCACGTTATTTGTTGTTAGAAATGTTCCATGGAGGAGAAAAAGTGAAAACTAGTAAATAATGCACTCGTGTTATAACGCGAGCGTGTTATATTTTTATTTGGGAATCCACGAGCCTTGGCTTTGCTATTTTCCTTGGAATACCAACCCAAAGGTTTAGAGGGCATTCCCAACCACCAGAGACATGTTTTTTGAAAATTCTTCAATTTTTCACATAATCGAGTTCGTGCTCACTGTTAGGATTGCATTTGGTTTAATATCGACGAAATTGAACACATGGGTAATGTTAAGTTCTCTCTTAGCTTTCCAACAATATAATTTTTTTCACTTTCTGACAATGTGAGGGCTTTCATCCATAATTTCTTTTGTTTGTATGTCTATTTTTTCAAAAAGAAATGTTTGGTTTTTTTGTTATAAATTAACCATTCATCAAAATTTCAAATAAATTACATTTTTAGAAACTAGACTCCATTCTACAAATTTTTAAAAATAATTTTTTTAAAAAATCTATTACTTTCCAAAATTTGTAGGGGGAGCACAACCAAAATTATGCTTTTTAGGAAGTGCCCACTTAGAAAATTAGTAAAAAATCAAATATTCATTAAAAAATTATCAGAAAAATTGTGCACCAACTAGATACTATTAGCTAACTTCTGACTGTAGCAATTTTAAAAATACTAAAAAAAAGGTCACTGTGCTCAAGTCATACAAGAGTTGCTATGTTATGTTTTTCTGACAAAAACAACACCAATTTGTGTACATCCCTTTATTGAACCCCTTAATCTTAACCATTTTCAAAATAAATTAGTAGTTTAGAAAGTAGACTCAGAGCACTTCGATCCTTGTTTTTGTTCCATCTCAAAATTTTGAGTGTAACTATCCTTAATTTCACGTCCAAGGTCAGCATTTCCTGATTTCAGAAAAAAAGTTGCCACTTAAGCCCCCTTTTTGGGAACCATCTTGGTGCACTTACCCAATTATGAGCTCACAGTTCCACCATTTGGACTGACGAATGCACTTGCAACATCCATGAACTTGATGAACAATGTATTCAGAGATTTCTGCATAAGTTTGTTTTGGTCTTCCTTAATGACATATTGATATATTCCAAGAATGAAGAAGGGCACCTTCAACATTTGTAATTTGTTCTTCAACGGTTAAGGGAACATAAGCTATATGGGAAGCTTTCTAAATGTATGTTCTTCTAGAAGGAAGTACAATACTTGGGCCATATAATCTTGGTTGAGGGAATTGTAGTGGATCATGCAAAGGTTAGAGCTATTTTAGAGTGGCATACAACAAAAAAACATGCATGAAGTTCACAGTTTTATGGGACTAGCAAGGTATTACAAGTTGTTTGTGGTTAATTTCTCAAGAATTTCCCATCCTATCACTTCTCTACAAAGAAAGGTAAAAGATTTGAATGGTCAAGAAAATGTCAGGAGGCATTTGATCTATTAAAGGAAAAGTTGACCCAGAAGGGCAATTTGTGGTCATCATTGATGCCTCAGGAGAGGGATTAGGTGGTGTACTTATGCAAGATGGATGGGTGATTGCCTATGAGTTAGCAGCAATCGTGTAGACATTGCAAATGTGGTGACATTATTTATTGGGGAAACCTTTAGAGCTAAGGTCAGACCATCAAGGTCTCAAGTATTTGTTTACCCAACCCCACTCAAATGCTCGACAGAGGAGATGACTAGAGCTAATATCAGATTATGATTTCAAGATTAGCTACATCAAGGGCAAGGAAAATTGAGTTGCAGATGCCCTAAGTCAAAGGAGGCATATCTCCTCAATGATCTCTGTGCAAACCAATTTTAGGAGCCAAGTGTTGCAAAAGTCTAGAGGAGACAAATATTATGAGTAGGTAAGGAAAGCTCTAATGAATAACCCCCAAGATCCAAGGTATGATGGGTTTCATTTTGAGTCAAATAGACTATTGAGGTTCAAGGGAAGAATGCACGTTCTGAACTAATAAGAGTTCAGGAACATAGTATGGAAAGAGATTCATTCACACCTTACTTAGGACATCTGGGGGTGACGAAGCTTTTAGGTGATGTTAAACCACTATATTTTTGGAAGGGAATGAAGATGAATGCTGCAAGGTATATAGAAAAGTGTTTAGAATGCAAGTGGGTGAAAGCAAAACATCATCACCCTATAGGACTTTTATACCCTCATGAAATTCTAGAGTGAAAATGATAGATTATTAGCATGGATTTTGTGCAGGGTCTTCCTATGTCTAGAAATAATCATAATGAAATTTTGGTAGTGGTGGATAGACTCACCAAGGTAGCCCATTTCATACCTAGGAATTTGATAGATGGAGCACTAGTCATAGCCCACAAGTTTGTGCAAGAAGTGTTCAGACTGCATGGTGTTCATGAGAAGATAATCTTAGATAGGGACGCTCACATGACTTCAAGGTTTTGGAAAACCTTATTCACCTCGCTTAGAACTTAGTTGAACATATGTTCAACATATCATCCAGAGACGAATGGTCAAACAAAGAGAGTGAACCATGTTTTAGAGGATTTACTGAAAATGTACTATATGGATCAACAATACAAGTGGGAGGACTACTTTCCACTTGTAGAGTTTGCTTATAATAACTCATATCATTCCGCTATTAAAAGGACTCCATTAGAAGCATTGTATGGAAGAAAGTGTTGAACTCCTATAAGTTGGGATAAGCTAGAAAATAGGGTTAGTTTTGGTCCAAAAATGCTATAAAAAATGGAGGAACAAATCAGGTTGATCAAGAAAAGGCTAGCAAAAGCCAATGCTAGACAAAATAGTTATGCTAATGCCAAGTGTGTACCTAGAAATTTCTCACTAGGGAATTTTTTTTTGTTAAGAGTCAAGCCTCAGAAGAGTTCAATCAAAATTGGGAAGTCTTCAAAGTCAGCTCCTCGTTATGTGGGTCCCTTCAAAGTTCTTGAATAAATCAACCTAGTTGCTTTCAAAATTGTTTTACCTCCAACTCTTCCTAGAATGCATAATATTTTTCATGTTTCATATCTTAAGAAGCATGTACCAGGTAATAATCATATAATTGATTGGAATGCACTTCACGTTCTAGATCCAGGGGTGGTC
The DNA here is from genome assembly GCA_007258455.2 of Sequoia sempervirens. Lineage (NCBI taxonomy): Eukaryota > Viridiplantae > Streptophyta > Pinopsida > Cupressales > Cupressaceae > Sequoia > Sequoia sempervirens. The sequence continues at coordinate 3,258 of VDFB02054863.1, forward strand.
ATGATCAAGCCTCTCAAAGTGCTCAAAACACATAGGCTCCACCTACATAATAGAGAGGTAGTGCAATGCAAGGTCTAGTGGGATTAGTATGCTAAGGATGGTGCCACATGGGAAAATTACCATGAGATCAAACAAAAATTTCCCCATCTTTTGTTTGAATTTGAAAATAGGAATTAAACTTTTAATTTGTTTTGTTATATGTTATGATACTTTAAATCATTAGGGATGATGATTCTTAAGGGGGGAGATAAGTTACACGCCACCTTTGAATTACTAATTACTTTTTACTTTATGGTAAATGCTATGATGAATTTTATGCGATGAGATGTTTCTACATTTAAATGAATTACTAATGAATATGCAATGATATGATTATGATGTAAATGTTAATGTCTAACTACTCAGTTGTTTCTTGAGTGGAATTGCTAAATCTTTTTTTTCACGCCCTCCAAGGGGAGAGGGAGAGCATCACATGAGAGAAGGGTAAAGTTAAGGGCTTACTAGCAATGTCATTTGAGTTTTCTTTGCGCCATGTAGGCCAAGTGTTTGACTCTGTTGAACCAATGCATGTCTAGGGTTGTCAGTAACTTCTTGAAGGTAAGTAAAACCTTGTTGTTGTTTAGCCTTGTTCTCCTTGCTTAATATGGGTTGCAAATTAACGAGGGTAATTGATATCCATTTTCTTGTATAATATATAAAAATACATATGTATGTATATGTCATAAAAAAGAAATATATATATATATATATATATACACGATGGGTATTACATTGGTGTTTTTATATGTGTTCACATGTGTATATATGTACGCATATTAATGAAAATAGAGTAATACATATATATACATATATGTGTGTTATATGTTATACCCTATTATACCATGTTGTCAACATTTAAATGCACTCATGCTAATCAAAGCATGAAGGGTGTTAGCTGGGAATGATCTTGTTAACGTTCTTTGTTAAATGGAAATAATGCCAATATATAGTGGCGTGATATATCCATCACCTTTATATTATCAATACCACTTTGTGACATAATTTTTTTAATACTTTGAATGTATTTTAATTGCATTTAAATGTTTCGAGCAGTTGTTTAAGCCATGGAAAGTGATAAAATCTCGACCCAATAAATGGGGAGACTAAGGCTTATGCTTTACTTCTTGAAAACCATAGATTATCATGTTCTTATGCTTATGCTACGTGAAAGTAGGGGGCAATATCAGTAATTTGCATACTATCTTTGTGTTGGGCATGGTATTGGTTTCTGGCATCTTTGTAAGCATTTAAAAAGCTATTTTAACCCCCCTCCATCATGGCAAGCTGAGCGTGAGTTTAGACTCACAAAGCTATCGTTAACTAGCTTAAAATATTTTTATTCTGTTGTAGTTTACCTTGTGGTGGAGGCTGCATGAGTCTTGGCTTGTGCTTCTATTTTTAAACCTGCCTAAAATCTGGGAAGGATCGTGGCAAGGGTAGTATATAAAATATTTGATAACTGTCTTCAACTATTTCTTGTCTCGGAAAGGTTAGGCGCCAAAAGAAGAATGAGAATTCAGTTAGGGTTTTTATCCATCAAATCCAAGATAGGTATAATGTAATGCTAGAGGTGGAGAAAGTTATGAGTTTTGGTAAAAGCTTGTAAAGTCTATGTGAAGCATCATTATTTTATTTATTCTTCAATTTGGAAAAGAAACATGGGGCTTATTTATCTATCAAAGAACTGAATTGAGAATTAATTCTTTTGCAATTGCCTCGTACTGTAATTAGAACAACAAGCCAATGTGCAGAAGACAGTCTTAGATTGCATAAGAAAGAGCTTGGTTGGTGCACCAATTTTAGCTATGTAAATAGTAAAGAAGTTGTTCTTTCCACACCATTGGAGGATCGCATCCACAACTGTATTTCTAAGTTGTAGTTGAGCTATGGGTTGAGCTAGCATAAAAAACTAGTGTCTCATCCCAACTAGCTGAGAAGGAAAGTATTGTTCTTATTTTTAATTTTTCTTGCTGAAATAGTTTCCTCTTGGTTTAATGGAAATAACTAGATTCCTTAAATCAATAATGGGGTATTCCTACTTTTAAAATCCACTATTGCAAAGAAATGTTTGTGTTATGAGTTTGTAATCTGCGACATAGTATACAAGAGTTTTATTTTGTCTATTCTTGAAAGAAAATTGTTTCCCTTCTTTCCATTTTGTATGTTCTTGGAAAGAATACAATTATTTTGTAAATTAAGTTTTATTTCTTTAAAAAAAGTAAAATCTGGGTGGTCAAGAGTTGAACCATATATTCTTTGTTTACACTTTGAACCAAAGATTAGTTGGTTGATAATTGAAGTAATTTGAAGAGTCCATAGTACACTCAATGATAGACCATATTTAAAAGAAGCTTAGCTGGAACCTTACATTAGTTATTCATCTCGTAACCTATTTTTGACATTTTATCGAAAATGTATGTATTTTTAAGAAGAAACTATAAAAAGCAAGACCACACACTATTTTTCTTAGAGAAACTAAACCCTAAAGGTGGGCTATGTTCATGAATGGAAAACACTCATCAAAATGAGGTATTTTATATACATTTTTTTATTCTATAGTATGACTAGGAAGGTCAAAATATTATCTTTTGTTGTCAAGTTTTGCCAAAAAAAGTTTATTTTCAAGAGTAATTAATCTCATGAGTTTGGCAAGCTTTGAACTTGTGGTAGTTGTCAAGACCTTGATAGTTATGTGATGTAATTTGAATTTAGTAATAACAAATCGACTCAATTGAGTATTGACTTAAGGAGTGAATGTGTGTTAAATAAAAGCTTCAATATGATTAACCTTTGGTCAAACAACAAGTTTGAGTCAACCTAGGTTAGTTATGGTTCTCCAAGTCGAGTAAAGGTGGGTGAACAAATGACTCCACTCATAAGTAGTGGTTGAACATAGTTCAAATACTTTGGCCAAAGTGAGTGCAATGGTCTATGCTTGCACTTGTCAGTTCATTGTGTCCTGAATTTAATTAACTAATTAGAGTTGTCATTCATAGTTGGAAGGTATCCATAGTTGTTTGACGATATTGGTTAAGTAGGGCACAACACCAAAGCTCAAATGGAAATACTAGGGGGTTCTTAACTATATCCTTCATTGAAGGGTAGGGCCACTTCCAGTTAGGAAGGTGTGTGGGGGGCCACCTATCTACAATTGGAGGTAAAGCTTGTGGGTGATGCTCTCCCTCCTGTAGATGACATGTCGAGTCTTGTGAGACAAAAAGTATCCAATTATGGGATCTCTAACCTTTTTCCTTAAAAGATAATGTTACATCTTATTTATTTGCAATCATTCATGTTGAAATGAAAAAAAAAAGAAAAATTCGTTTATTATTTTCAAATTAAAAAGAAAAGTAAGTTTGATATGAAATGTTTATATATTTAGTTATGTAGTTCCAATTTCAATGATTGAAAAGGAAAAAAATTATATCCTATTTTCATGGTGTTAAGTTATTAACTATGTGGTAAATAAAAACCAAGCAAATTCTTTATAGAAGGAGGTGGTTGTTACATATATTTTCAGCTATGGTGATTTTATCTTGACAACTACTGATACATACTTGCTACCTTTGGATTGAGTGTTTGTGTATTGGGATATTGGTTGGAGGTAGGTTTTATTCTTCTTTGTGATAGATAGTGTGGCATCTCTTTGGATGGCTTTTTATCTTTATATGTTGGCATGACGGAGGATGAGAGAATTCATGCTTGCGATGATAGTCACCTTGATTCTTGTTGTAAGTATCTTGATAGAGCACATGGAGAATTTTGATTCCTTGTTGTAAGTATCTTGATGGGATATGTGGCTAGAGGGATTTTTCCCTTGTTCATGTTTGAGTTTACTTGTTTACCTCTTATGCAATATGTACAACAAGTGGGAGAATGTTAGGAAAAGGTGTGACCTAGCATAATGTTATAATATAATTATTTATTTATTATGTGGTGCACCTAGGGAATCTAGGGGTATGTGCATCACATGGGTCTAGTATTCTTGGGGCCACTTTATGTGTTGCATGTAATATTAGTTTAAATATTTAATGTGGCGTTACACATGGGATAATATTTAATATTGGGAAAACTTAGTACCGATATTACATGAGAGGTTAATGGTTTTGTAAGCTCATCGTATTAGTTACATGGTTCTATGTAATACCACTTGGTGGTTTGTGTGAGCTTGCTTCTATCAAAGCTAACACATGGGTAGTTGTCTAAGGTTGGCTAGCTTGGCTTTTTGGCTAAGTGTTTGAGAGCATCTCTTGTAGGTATTTGTGAGGGTTGAAGTATGGCATGGGATGTGTGGTTACATGCTTGTTCACAGATTGATTGTAGCGGGCTTGATGTTTCAAAGGTATTCATGGAGGACTTTGAAGATGTATTGTAATCTTTATTGTTGAATAATACATGAGTGATGGATGCTTTTGGATGTTGGGTTTTTCCCTCTTGAATATTTTCCTAGGGCATATCTTGTGTCATCTTTGATGGTGTGTTGTCTATTATTTTGCATATGGATTCTAAATACTTGTTTGGATAGATTTATCTATTTGTGTTATGTGGTAATTATCTTGGGTGGGTGTATATTTCCTTTCACTTATTTAATTAAATTATAAGTTAATATTAACAAAGACCAATTCATTTTAGATGATGTTCTATTGAACAAATGAAAAAAATATTTTACATGTTTATTTACTTGTAACCCTAAACCTAATATTAAAATTAACCATAACCTTAATCCTATCCTTTTTTTAACCCTAAACCTAAACCTAAATGTGACTCAAATATTAAATATAAATTTAATTCTAATCTTAATCTTATATCTAAAAATAACATTAATTTAATTGTAACCCTAGCCCTTATCCTAAAGTTATCTCTCAATCCTATGGATATTGTTAAAGAGTGTGCAATTATGAAAATGCATGACAATCTTAATGCTCACATGAACCCCATGTCTAATCCTTGACTATGCCTAATATGCATAAGATTCAAATTAATGGGAATGTCTTGGGACTTATCAATTAAGACAAGTGCTTTATTTTCTTGGCATTCTGCATAATTGGCTTGGCTCATTCCTTGAAACATGATTTTTCCTTCTTTTCTCATAGAGCTAATAGAAAAGAATACTATTGCAATTCTATTTTGGTTTATCTCATCTAGAGTGGAGAGTTACCTAGTTTTCAAAGTCCTTAATGGGAGGTGGTGGAAGAGTTTTGGGTAGATGATGGGTGGGCCAAGGAAGCACTCAAAACCCCTTTCATGTATTCCCCTAAAGCAAAATGTGGATATTTGGAGGATTTTTGAGGAAGTCAACATCATGTCTTTCTTCCTTGCCATGCATGACAATAATAATGCCCATTGCAATAGCCTTTTTTGACTTTATAGTCTATCATAAATAATGTTTTGTGCATAATAAATATTGTAGTTGGATTATTGGTGAATATGGTTGTGTTCCATGCCACCTCTTTTTTGAATATCTATATAATAGATGCCCTGCCTCTTATTTCATTAAGAAAATTTGACGATTTTTCATATTTGTTTGTTTTCTAATCAACATATCACTATTCTTGTTTATTTTCCTTCATCTGGTATTAGAGCCAGTTCAAGAAAAATCCATCAGTTAACGTAAGAGTTCTAGAAGAGATCAAATAGTTGCATAAAGGAAGATCGTTGGAGGGAAGTGTTGATCGAAGACTGCAGTCAAAGGAAACTCTTGTGTTTGTGTTTTTTGTTTTTGTAGGTTGAAAGGAGATGTGCAAGAGAAAATCAAAATGACTGTTTGATAGAGGCAGTTTTTGAAATTAGTTTGAAAGAAGCAACGTTTGAAATCTCTTCATGTGAAGAGACATGAAGATTGCATACTGCAGTCTGGAGAAGGAGAAACTTGCTTATTACCATTGTCATGGAAGGAGGCGTGTAGGTTGTTGAAAAGAGATTGTTGTGTGTAATTTATGTCATTAGTTTGAAGAGGCGTGCAGTGTAGAAGGAGAAAGTTTCATGTGAGATTTTCTTTTCTTTAGATTCCACACAAGGCTTTAACTTTAAAGTCTTTGAAAGTATTATTTTTTTTAAAAGTTACTTTTTAGAGTTTTAAAGAGCACATAAAACTTTTTTTAAGTTTGACTTGAATTAAGTTATAAAGTGAAACTCTTTTCACTTTTTAAATAAATATATATTTAAACTTGTGAAATTTTATTTTTGAAAGTAAAGGGTAATAAGATCAAACTGTTTCAAACTTTTTCTTTTGTAAAGTGAATATTGTGTAATTAAGTGTATTATCGGTTGCAACTGACACTTAATCTCGAAAAATTAATATAATATTATAAAAATCTTTTTATGTGTGGGTCCTATTTGAAGGGACAAGGGGAGTATTTGTTTTCAAAGATCTCTCTAAAAATTGTGTTGAACTTTTGGGTTATTGTGCACATTTTTCATGGCAAACATGACAGGAAATGTAATGTCAGGCATTTTAATTCCTGTCTTTGAAGGAGTTAATTTTGCATATTGGTGTACAAGAATGCAAACCCTACTCAAATCCAAAGATTTGTGGGATATTATTCAACAAGGCTATGTAGAACTAGTGGAACTAGAAGATATAAATGTGTTTAGTGCATCAAATGATCAACATAAAAGGGAGTATAAAGCAAATATCAAGAAAGACAATGAGGTCCTATTTCTAATTCAAGGTGCAATTACTCAAGCAATTTTTCCTAGGATAATTGGTGCTATTCATTCTAAGAAAGCTTGGAAAATACCAAATAATACATATCAAGGTGCACAAACTACCAAATTACAAATAATCAAATTTTTTTTTGAAAATGTAAAGATGACTACTAGTGAATCTGTGAATGATTTTCTAACAAAGGTAGAAGGTCTATTAAGTCAAATGAAAGTTATAGGAGAAGATGTAGATGACAAGCATGTCATTGAGAAAATCCTAGGAAGTTTGATTCCTAAATTTGATGGTGTGGTCTGTACAATTGAGATTTCTAAAGATCTCACAAGTATGAAAATAAATGAGATAAGTGGAATTTTATTAATTGCTAAAGAAAGAATGAAAAGTAATGTATGAATCTTAGAACAAGAATTTTCCACCAAAGCAAAATATAAGAGGAAAAAGAAACACATTATTCAAAAATTAGAACAAAGGTGACTATAGCCATAAAAATGAATATAAAGGTGAATCTAGTAATTTTAGAGGAAGAGGTAATAATTTTAGAGGAAGAAGTAGCAACTTCAAAGGTATAGGAAGAGGAAGAGGTAGAAACAATTGGGGAGACTACGATAAAAGGAATGTCCAATGATTTCATTGCAATAAGTTTGGACACTATGCATCAGAATGCTTAGATTAAACAAGGTGAAATAGAAAAAAGAAATGCTCATTTGTTGAAAATAAACAAAAAAAAATTAATTCTTGCTTTAGTGCAAATACTAGTGAAAATAATGTATGGTATATATTGCTTCTTGATGTTCTTCAATATGACATTTAATGAGAATTTATTTGTCAAATTGGATGAAAATCATCAAAGTACAATAGTATTAGGAGATAAATAATCTCATGGATGAAAAGGTAAAGCTACAATTGTAGTTACAACAAAATATGGTGAAGTTAAGCATATCAATGAAACACTATTGGTTCCAACACTAAAAAATAATTTTTGTCTGTTGGACAAATGCTAGAACAAAATTATCAAGTGACTTTTGATGAGAATGAGTGCATAATAAGAGACAAGTTAAAAAGGAATGTGGTTGTTGTAAGAGAAAGGATGACAAGTGATAGGATCTTTCATCTTCATTTACTCATGGAAAGCAAGCATTGAGGTCTAGTGAAATGAATGAAAGTAAAATTTGGCATCGAAGATATATAGTCACCTCAGTTTTAATGGGTTGATTTTACTCAAGAGATTAAAAATGGTTGAAGGTCTACCTTTTATTTAAAATACAAAACAAGTTTGTGAAGAATGTGTTATTGGAAAACAACACAGGGCTAGCTTTCAAATTGACAAATCTAGTAGAGCTAAGCATCATCTTGAGATAATTCATACAAATTTGTGTGGTCCTATGGAAACACCTTCTGCGTGGTCCTATGGAAACACCTTCTTTGAATAAATCTAAGTATTTTCTAACCTTCATTGATGATTACTCAAGAAAAAATTGGGTATATCATTTGGCTACAAAATTAGAAGTGTTTGAAAAATTTGTAGAATTCAAGAATTTGGTTGAGAAACAAAGTGGTAAGTACACCAAAGTGATAAGGTCGGACAATGGAGGTGAGTACAAATCAAATCAGTTTCTAGATTTTTGCAAAAATCATGGAATCAAGAGAGAGTTCACTACTTCCTACACTCCACAAAAAAATGGAGTTGCTTAAAGGAAGAATAGGACAATTGTTGAAATGGCAAGAAGTATGATGAAAGTGAAGAATTTAGATAAAAGTTATTGGGAAGAAGCAGTATGCACAATAGTGTATCTTCTAAATAGAATTCCTACAAAAGCAGTTAAAGGAATGACTCCTGAACAAGCATGGTTTGGGATAAAGCCAAGTGGTGATCACTTAAGAGTATTTGGTTGTGTTGCTTATTCATACATACCAAAAGGGAAAAGATCTAAGTCAGATGATAAAGGCCTAAAATGCATTTTTATTGGTTATGGATATGAAAATAAAGCATGTAGATAATATGATCTAGTTGGAAAAAAGCTTGTGATAAGCAAAGATGTTATATTTAATGAAGTAGCAGAATATACCAAAGACAATGAAACAACGAGAAAAGAAATAGTGATTGATGAAGTTGAGGAAGAGGCAAAAGAAGACAATCAACCTAACTCATCTAATGCAAGAATAAGACAATATGAAAAATATCAAAGAAGGATAGAAAAGAATCATCCATCAACTCTTATGTTAGATTCAAATTTTGAGAAAATGACAACAAGGTCACAAGCAAAAGTGAATTATGAGTTAATGACTTAAATAATGGAAAATAATGAGCCACAAAGATTTGAACAAGCTCAAGAAAAATAAGAGTGGATTAAAGCCATGAATAAATGAAATAAAAATAATTGAAAGGAATGACACATGGGATTTAGTTCAACTACCTCTTGGTAAGGAAATTATTAGTACAAGGTGGGTGTACAAAACTAAGTATAAATCTGATGGAAGCGTTGATAAGCATAAGGCTATATTAGTAGCCAAATGGTACACTCAACAAGAAGGTATTGATTATACAAAAACATTGGCTCTTGTAGCATGCATGGATACTATCAAATTGGTTTTGGATTTGGTAGCTCAATAGAGTTGGACAATTTATCAAATGGATGTAAAGAGTGCATTTTTGAATGGATATATTGATGAGGAAGTGTATGTTTCACAACCCAAAGGTTTTGAAATATCATCTAAAGCACATTATTTTTTAGATTAAAGAAGGTCTTGTATGGTCTTAAGTAGGCACCAAGAGCATGGTATTCAAGGATAGATTCATATCTACAATGTTCAAAAAGATTTTCTAAGAAGTCGGTCAGATCCAAATCTTTATATTAGGAGCTTAGATAAGGATATTTTTATCTTAGTTCTCTATGTTGATGATCTTATCTATACTCAAAAAATTTCAACTTCATTTGTAGAGTTTAGAGTAGCCATGATTGTTGAATTTGAAATGACAGATTTGGGACAAATGCAATACTTTCTTGGTATAGAAGTATGGAAAAATAAAGATGAAATATTCATGTCTCAAAAGAAATATGCACTAGATATCCTACAAAAGTTTTAGGTGAAGAGTTGCAAACCAGTTGCAACACCTATTGAAGTTGGACTTAAGTTGTCTAGCTTAGATGTGTTAGATCTAGTGGAGCCCACTCTATAAAGATAGTTGATTGGAAGTTTGATCTACTTAACTACTACTCAACCAAACATCACATATGCAATGATCTTGGTATCTAGGTTCAAGTTAGATCTTAAGAAAACACATTGGAGTGTAGCTAAAAGGATTCTTTGATATATCAAAGGGACATTGAATTATGGTCTCAAATTTTAGCATTCAGAGGATAATGAGTTGGTTGGCTATATAGATTTAGATTGGGAAAGCTCCACACATAACCAAAAGTCTAATTCTGGGTATGCTTTTAGTCTTGGTTTAGTAGTATTCTATTAGACGTCCAAGAAACAACCAACTATCTCCCTTTCTACAATAGAGGGTGAGCATAAAGATGTAACATCAGTAGCTTGCCAAACTGTGTGGTTGACAAGACTACTAGAGGATTTACACCAAATAAAAAATGGACCTACATTATTATATTGTGAAAACACGAGATCTATACAAATGATGAAGAATCTAGTATTTCATAGCAGGATCAAACATATTGAGATTCAACACCACTATATCAGAGAATTGGTTCAATAGAGATTGATTGAGATTGTGTACTGCAGTATAGAAGATCAACTAGTAGATATTTTCATGAAGTCTTTGGCTTGTTAAAGGTTCCAAAAACTCAGAGATCTACTTCATGTTCTTCCTAATGGTCATTATGGGGGAGAATGACAATAATAATGTCTATTGTAGCAGCCTTTGTTGACTTTATAGTCTATCATAAATAATGTTGTGCATAATAAATATTGTAGTTGGGTTATTGGTGAATATGGTTGTGTTCCATAATATCAACTCTATTTTGAATATCTATATAATAAATGCCCTGCCTCTTATTTCATTAAGGAAATTTGGGGCTTTTGCATATTTTTTTGTTTTGTGATCAACAAATCACCATTCTTGTTTATTTTCCTTTAATTTGCAAGGTTTAATGATGAGGTCACCTCCAAATTTTACAACTCATGAAAGGAGGGAACAATGGAAATTGGTGTTATCCATTTTGAGGTGATCCCTATACTAATTATAGAGGTGATGGGATTACAATGTAAGGGGATAAAAGTGGCCAAAGTGAGCGATGTAAACTATCAAAGATTTATTGATAGTTTCTTTGAAAAAGAGAAGTTGTAGAGATTTGAGAAGGCTATGAAAGGGAGAAGCTATTGGCTCCTTTCAATTTGGTAAGTTTATATTTAATGTGCTATATTACTTTATAGGGAAGATATAAAACCATTCATGGTCACCATTTTCCTTTCTTGAATCACATAAGATGTAAAGAAAAAGTTAACATCCCTTTTTTTCTTCAGTCACCCCTCCATGAATGTATTGCTAAGGGGACCTCCCCCCACTATATCAAGGTCTCTTATTTAAAAAAAATATAATCATGTGTTTTCCATTACTCCTTAGTCATTCCCTATTAAAGTTAAACCTCTGCAAATAAATTCATCGAAAGATAATCCCCTCTTGATTTAGAATAACCATCCTCCTAGAAAAAATTCTAAATGTTGTTTCTCAGACCCCTACTATTGTTGAAATGCAGTCTACCCCTCCCTCTCAAAAAAAAAAATCCATACAAACTTTATTGCTTCAAAAATAAAGTTTTTAGGCCCCTCAAAGAGTAAGGATAAAATGATATTGCTATAGAGATCCTAGATGAAGGTGAAATGGGTTAGCATTGTGATTTGAGCTATGGAATGGATGAGAGAAGTTTGACCTACTTAGCCAAAGTGGGTATTTAGAATAAAAGTATGGATTACAAAGGGAAAAAGTTGGCCTTTGAAGAGGAATTTGTGGAGTCCTCGAATGAGGAGTACTTCCCCTTTGCTGAGGAGGACCAAGATAATGGCTAGTAAAAGGTGGAGGAGATGGAAGAAAAAATGGTTGAGGATGACACGAGTGATGATGAAGAGGTTGAAGACACTAAAATGAATACAATAAATATTGGAATTGGGGAAGAGGAGAACATGATGGAATCTGGTCAAAAGTAGGAAAATATTGAAAAGAATGAAGAAAGGGAGAGCTTAGAGGGAGATGGGGAATTGGGACCTAAGCCCCTTCAAAATTTTAAAAACCATATTAAGGATTTGTATGGAAGTTTTAACCGTATTGAGTTAAATAGTGACAGTGAATTCCTAAAGGATAATATTATCGAGCTACATAATGAAATTAGTTACATTATATCAATCATCAACGAGACTATGAACTGTGCCATATTTGGTATTGTCACAAGGCAGTCTAAAGTGAGGATGCTAAAATGAAAGAAGAAAAAGATCTAGGATGAAGAGGCTCTGAGGAATGACACTATGGATGACACAAAGAACACTTGGAAGAACAACCTCAACAATCCAAAGGAGTAGTTTTCTCAACTAGGAAGATTTTTTTTCTCTTCTCTACTTTTTCTTGAGCGTACGTGCCTATTTCTTATAGGCTTGCATGCCACTTATGGTTTTTTGGTTTTTTGAGGCCAGAGTTCCTTTTCTATTTCTTGTTGCTTGGCTTGGTTGGCCTCTTGTTTATGCTTTAACTTTGTTATATGGGATCAGGGCCCTTACCCTACTTTTTAATAAAAAACACATGCATCATACATTGTGTGTTAAATATATAATATGTTTTAAAAATTTAAATTTAATTTTTGAATCATTACACATATGATTTTGAATGACAATTAAAATATCAAGTAAAATATATTTACTAAAAATAAATATATTTAATTCCATATAATTAATAAATTATGAGGTATCATATAATATTGTATGTTCATTTCTTGCCACATATATACTTGTCTAAAACTAGCAAAATAGAAAACTAAAAATAAGTTCACACTACTAGTATGAAATTTGTAGATAATTTCTCATAATAAAAAGATACCAAATGTAAGGAAATATATTAGTTCCTACATTAGCCAATATACAAAACTATTGTAGATTATCCTAATGAAAAAATGTCATAGTAGTAGTGATGGTCTATACATTCTAATAGTATTTCAACATAAATAATAAATAACAAAAAATGAAATTAGAATAACCACACAAAAGTGAGATATTGATATAAATTGGGTAAACTCCTTTAAGAAAACTGAACCTTAAAAGCATTGAAACCATCCCCTTGTATCAATAAAAATATTCATAATATAATATTATGCTTCAAACATTGAGATAGATATCAACACTCTTAAACAATAATAAATCATATAAAAGTTTAAGAATTTATATAGTGGTGAGAAATAAGTGTTTTTATCCTCATGATACCAAGCTAAGAATACATGAGATTTAAAGATTTCACCACATGCTCCTAAAGATATCTTTAAAAAGTAACCCAAGCAAAGATGATCAAATCATTGATCAATAAGTGATAAATGAGTCCATCACGTACCTCCTACTTATATGAAGGAGAGAAGAAACCAAGAGGAAACCAACTAAAAGCTTCCTCTCCACCTTTACCACCATTAACTAATTCCTCAAGGAAAATTAGTCAATGCACAAATAATTACTTTTCAAGCATCTCCATGGTAGTTACTTTTCTCCCTACAACAAAGCTATCTTGCAATACGTGACCCAAGAATTAATTTTTTTACAATATTGAATGTATTTAAAAATTAACCCAAAATAATAAATTCATTCTTATAATGAGACTAATTTACCATGTTCTCGGTAACCCACCATCATGTCAAAAAAATCTAATGCATTTGTAGTGTGAAATACAACCTCTAGAAAACTATTGCCTAATTAGAAAATAAATATATTTTAATATGAAAGGTGCTTAAAACCTTAATAAATTTATCTTAATTCTTATGTAGGGTCAATTTTTTTTAAGGGATAACCATATGTGAGAATATTCTTATATGTTGGTTGTCATTGATGTCAACATTGATTGTTGGATGGAAACATTGTTTGTTGGTTGTCCTTGAAGATTTTATGATGTTTAGTGTCATTGGTGTTATTACTTGGTGTTATCGCGTTTGCTTGGGAGATTGTTGGCATTAGTTTTCAACACTAGAAGAGATAGTTGATTTCATTAGCATTGGTTTTCATTATTGACAACATTTAATTTGTGCTATCATTGATATATAGGATGTGTTGTTGAAGTTCATGGTTGGATGTCATGCCTTATCTAAGAAGTGTTGTTGAATCTCATGGTTAGATGGCATGCCTTATCTAATAAATGTTGTTGAAGTTCATGGTTGGGTGTCATGCCTTATCTAAGAAGTGTTGCTAAAGTTCTTGGTTGGATGTCATGCCTTATCTAAGAAGAGTTCCTAAAGTTCATAATTGTATGTCATGTCTTGTTTCATGTTAAGGAAAGTTGTATTATGCATTATTGCTATCAACAGAGTAGATTTTATAATGATATATTTAGATGGGGATTACAAGCATTAACATAAGGATTATAAGCATGACTGATAGTGGAGAGATGTTTCTAAATGTTTACAGTATGTCTTATGCTCTCTCCTGATGTCCTTGATGAAGCATGTGTTTTTGAAAGAAAGTTTTGGTCTTTGCAAGTATTGAAAAGGTTTATGTTTTAGGAATTTGTCTTGAAGACTGTTTGGGAGAATGCTCTGCATTCCTTCGATGTTGAAGATTTTGTTGCAGGTATGACTAGTTAGTGTTGTCATTGATGTCAAAAATCCAATGTTGTCATTGATGCCTATTGTTGGGTGAGATTGTTGCAAGAGTGTGAGTAGTTGATGTTATCCATGCTTTGATTAGTTGCATTGTTTTGTCATTAGTAAAGCTACTGGTGTCAACCTCTAATGTTTCTTTGATAATATTTTTTCCATGGATATGTGGTTGAGTTACTATGTTGTAGTTGGCTTGGTAGTGATGAGGATGTGTTTCTGGTGCTTGGTTTCCAAGTGCTTTCGAGAAATTTTGATAAAAAGAGGAAATAATGTGTTACAACAGTGTTCTATGTTGCAGTGATGTGTTCTAGTTTTTCTCTGCATTTCTTCTAGGTTAAAGATCTACTTGTGCATTTTAGATATGTTGATTAGAGATGTTCAAAGGTGCTATATCTAGAATTTGGTGTGTTGGATTGTTGTGCAGAAGAATTTGTGTTCACCAATGTGTTAACTATGTATCTCAAAGATGTCTAGGAGAAATATCTTTGCTCCACATTTCTTTGTAGTTATATTTTAGGTCTCATAGATCTAAAGAAGTATTGATAGTGTTGGTATCTTTCTTCAGTTGAAGTGGCTAAAGGCTTGGAGCTAAGGAAGTATGTTTCTTGAGTAACAATGTATGACAAAGTTGTCTAAGTGTAGTGGGTGTGTACATTCTTTAAGTGGAAGTGGTTGTGAAGGAGTTTGTTGGATTTTAGAGTGCTTTTAGAATATTGTACATCATGTTCAAAATGTGTTGTGTGACTTTCACAAGTTGTCCTTGGATTTAAGGAAGTGTTTACTTAAAATTTTATGGTGTTTACACTACTTTTTATGCATATCTATTATTTGTAGAAGCATGTTGTAGTGTGGTATTGCTGATCTGGGTCCTAGCTAAGGTGTAGTGTGGTTCACTTTCACTTCTATCTGCCACGGAAGTGTTTTGGCATCGACCTAATTTGAATTTGTATGTTTGAGTTGCATAGTCGACCTTGGAGAATATTTCAAGGTTGAAGATGGTATAAATAAGAGTTGAGCTATTGATGGATGATGAGATAGACAAGTATGATGCAAATTGCAGAGTTATAGAGTGCAAAATTAAGAAGTGCAATTGGATCTTCCATGTGTTAGATTACTGGATGTAGTGAGTAGAAGGTGTCTACAATTCTTCAATTAGACTAAAAAGGTGTTGGTGACATTGTGGTGGATTCTCTATTGCATTGGGATAGTTTTCTCTATGTAACATTTCTTCTATGTCATCTTTTCTATTTTAACAGTGAGCCTTTAGTAGCGAGCCTTTCTTTCTTTGGGCAGTGAGCCCTATTGTATTCGGTATTGTTATTACTTATATTGTGAGATAATCCTCACCCTAGCTTTTCCACATAAATCTAGTGTTCTCTTGTGTATGGTTTTTAGTTTTTTTAGTTTCAGTCATTTTATTTTCATGCTAATTCATCATAACAGTATAAGGGTTTATTGAATGGATGTGGATCTAAATGTTTAATGAGGGTTTTAAAGTTTTAAGGTACAACCAATTCACCCCCCTCTTAGTTTTCTTTTGCATTCAACATGTTTGGTCTTATGGTTTGGGATTCAATGTTGGTGCTTTGTGGATGTTGTACTCCTATTTTATAGTTCAATTTGTTGTCGAGGAGGTTTTTGTGAATTGTAGAAGGTTGAAAGTGTTGTTAGTTATCCAGACTTGTCCAAGAAAGGCTCCACATTTCTTTGCATTGATGTCTCTTCTCCTATGGCTTGATGATTTTTTTTCAATCTTTGTGCAGTGTCTTAGGTTCAATTTCAAGTGTTAAAGTGATCCACAAGTTGATTTTCTAATGTCATATATTCTGGTTATGTATTACATGTGCTTCTTGAATAAGGTATTTTATTCCTATTTGATCTACGGTGGCTATTCATGGCATGCTAATATGAAAGATGTAATTCCCCATCTTGTAACCTAAATAATGATGCATTGTCTACGAAAGTGTGACAATTTTTTTATTAAAGTAGAAACACTTACTTAACTAATCGCAAAAATTCCATAAGTAACACGATGACACACTACTTGAAATTCCCATAGATGACTTTAGTATTTAGCATTACATATATATTAATTCACATAACTTAAAAAGCATATATTGTATAACATTTGAATTTCATCATTGAAGGTATAACATACACAAAAGATTCTTTTATACATTGCATTTGAAATAATATTACAATACTCATTCTCCAAATGAGGTAGATCAAATAATAATTTACAATTACATATTACAAATGTTCACCTCATTGACAATTGAGGAAAGTTACAAATATAAGATTTCCAATAATACAAACAAGGAAGTACACATATATCCAAATACGAGCTCTCCATCCATGAAGCACTCATTGCCATGATCAAGAACTGGGGACCCAACAGAGTAAGGTGCACGTTCCACCAAACCATGTGGTACCCTTAGGTCCACCCCCCGTGCTAGGAGACAGTAATAAGGTTCCCTAGACATAACCTACAATCCCTAGAAACAAGTATATACCATGGACAAACTATACAAGATCAACTTAACTTATTGGTTACATTGCTTCCAGAATTAGGACAATCAAATATACTAAGTTACAAAGACACTGTTATTTTAGGTGGAGTGTCATCGTAATGTTGCAAAGCTTACCCTGGTGTTTCTTCCTAGGTTCCGGCCCCCAACTTGGGTTACTCCAGTAACCTCTTACGAAACCTGGCCCCACATGCAAACTTTTGTGGAATCGAATATCCTTTAAAATAATCAAGATACTGATTTTCCATTCCAGGCCTTCTCGACTTATACACAAGACTGAACTAGCTCTTGAGTCTATAAGCGAGGTTTAATAGTCTAATTAAAGATTTTAAACTATCTAATGTATTGTTTAGTTTTCACTGACTTACTAACTCTACATGAGTTACCCAGGCACCACTTTGTGTGTCGGCCCTCACACAGAGCCACTCCCCTAAAAATAACATAAGGAATCTAAGTTCCCTAACTAAGGTAAACAAGGTGCACAAGAATCAACATATAATGCCACACATTTCATATCGGACATCAAGTCTATGTTCATAAAACCAAGTGTCTAAACACCATGCAAAACCATGTACACTACCTTAGTCAACACAAGGATTGTATTTAAACAATTACAATTCCCACATTAAAGATAAACTAATATGGAAGACTTGTACTTCTAATACATTCCCAATTTTCCCAATAAAACAAACACAATTTAAAGCAAATCAAAACAATAGAAATCTACATTTAGACTTACTAAATCCAGTCAATAAAAAAAACATGAAGTAAAAAATTAATCATCTAGGATTTAATTCATCTTCCATTCAATACAAAAATAAAATTTATAATTTTTCCAATTTCATAACCATATATTATAATGAAATCAATATAAGCTCAAGAAATCAATTTAATTTAAGCACAAAATATCCTTGTCATAGTAGATTAATTATTTAAATATGTATATCTAAATATTTAATAAACTATTTTTATTTTTTTTAACACCCCATTAATAACATAAATACACTTTCAAATTTTCTTAACATTTAATAAATATATAATTATAAATATCATATATATATTTTATATATAATATATATTATATTATTAATATATATATATAATAATTATGAACTATATAAATATTAATTCTTAATATTTAAAAATAAAATATATAAAATAAAATGCATAACTTTTTTTTAAAAAAAGGGTTAAGGCTTTTAAAGCCCTAACAGTCTGCAGGTCGCGACTATGGGTAGGGTTGCCTTCGCAGCTCCCCACAGGGCTTGGCCATGGGTGGTTGAGCCGAGCAATGCCTATGAGGGCAGCACTGGGCTCTTCCCTCACTGTCGACTCCCCTACGGGGTCGGCTATTGGGTAGGCCCCCCAGCGCGGCGGATCCAAAATTTTAGTTATATTTTCACACAAAATTAAAATAAATTAAAAACAAATGGCAATTTCTTCTGAATTTTGTCCGTCAAATTTGCATTGTTTATTTTAATTTACCAATTTCACCTGTGCAACGTTTCTCCACAAAATTACACAATCCAATTTATACATGAATGTGTATATATATATCTATATATATTCTCAATTAAATAAATGACAAAATATTTAAATCAGGCAATAGATTTTCAACAGGGTTCTTCAATGGGAAATTGAGAAATTTAATAGTACACACAAAAATTTTCCCCAACAAGTTCTAATTTAATCACAAAGGTTTCAATTTCTTTTCCAAATAAATGATTTCCTTCACAATTTATTTACTCAAATTATTTTCTACAGAGACAATAACAGAGGTATATTTTTCCACAATCTTATCTACAGAGAAGTAACAAATCTACAAAGCATACTTTTGTTTTCCTTTGAATCTCTTCTGCTATTTTCCCTAATTTCACTATATATCCTTGTTTTCTTGCATTTTACACAGAAATCAACAAATCTTTACAGAAAAATTACCAATAAACAATTTACTGAGAAGAACAAGGGTTTTAACAAAATAAAATTTCTTCTACAAGGAATTAAATTTTTTTTTTACATAGACAATCCTTTCCAAAGTAAACAAATTTAAATAAACAAGAAAATACCTGTATCCCTGTAGCTTCAAAACCTTGTCTATAGAAGAAAAGCTTTGTTTTCCTAATGTGTGCAATCTTGAAAGCCCCTCCAGAACATCAATATCCAGGAGAAAACAAGTAAAAAAATAGAAGCAATCTCAATATTTCCTCCAAGAATTTTAAAGTAAAAACCCAAAAGAATTCAGCAAAAGTCCTTTCAATAATTCTTTGTATTTTTTCATTTCCAGTGAAGTAATTTTCTATTTTCCCCAAATCCCATAAAATCTTCCGAGAGAATCCTCAACAAGAAAAACAATTAATTTAACTAACACACATGTTCAGAAGAAAATATCTTCCAACTAACTTACGGGTGAATCTTTCTTTTTTCCCTTATCAAAAATTGAATGCATTTAAAGAATTAAAGAATTCAAATTTCAAAATACAATTTCCTTTTTTTTTTAATTTAATTATTTATTATTATTTTAAAATTTTATTCCCATAAATATTTAATGGATATAAAAATCTATTCTCACAAATAAAGCAACTTTAATTTAATTAATTAATTAATTTAATTAAATAATTCAAATCTCTATGATTAAATTACTTAATTAAGTAAACTAATTTAATTAATTAAGTAAAACATATATAAAGCTATATGTTCAACATTAAAATTAATTTAAAAATACATTAAATTAAAAGAACATTAATCTTACATTAAATTAACAAAATATTCCTTTCATAAAAATAATACAACAAACATAATCGAGACAACGAAAGACACCAGACTTAAACTGACGACATACTATGACTGGGTTTAAGACTAGACTAGGAAAAAGCTTGTTACTACCTCCCAATAAACAATTCCATTGAGTCTTGACACGCTTAGACCCGAGTAACCAGGTGGAGTCGATGTCATATACCTGCAATCTTGTAATCAAACAAGTAACATACATACATATAATTCCATTATACAAACACACCGTGCAGAAAAAATCATGAAAATCATAGGGCAGTCGCAAGCAAGTGATGCAACTCCGTTCTCCACACTAGTACACATCACATCAAACTGACAAATAAAATAACAGTTAATCTACCATAAACATATATATAGCAATAACATCTGAAGGAAACATCTACGCTAATACAAAGCATGTCAGAAATTAATTATCACCATACAATGTTTCATCATCTCACCAAATAAATCCACCATCACTCTAATGTTAGCTATCTAAATATCCAAAACAAAGTACCAAAATCTATCAATGTGAAAACATGCTAACAAAAAACATAAGCAAAATAGAGGGGTACCACATACTCCCCTCCAGGATCAGGCTTGCTCCTGAAAGCATGTGAACAGATAGGGATAAAGTTCCCTCATGCATGTCGCATCCTCCCAAGTAGCAGAAGCCTCATGAATAGGATCCCATTGGACCCTCACCTAATCAACATCTCGACCCCTGAGACTGAGTGTCTGACGGTGTAGAATGGCCACGGGCTCCAAAGCTAGCTGCTCGTCCTATACCTGTAACACATTCCAATCAAGTAGATGAGAAATGTCAGGATGATATGGTATAAGAACTGATACATGAAAAACATCATGAATACGTGACAAACTGGGTGGTAAGGTGATTCGATATGCCACAAGACTAATCCTCTCTAGGATCTCAAATGACCCAACGAAACGAGGCACAAGCTTAGAGCCTTTTCCATAATGGATTGGACTCTTTCGCAGTCGCACTCAAAGAAACACTCTATCACCAACTGCAAACTGTCGGTCTATTCTATGGGCATCGGGATACTTCTTTTGTCTATCTTGTGCTACCATCAAATGTTCTCTAATACGGTCAACCTGTTGCTCCATGTCTTGAAGCATCTTAGGACCAAGTAGTACTCTATCCTCTAGTCGATCCCAACTCAGTGGAGTTCGACAAGGACGTCTGTTTAATGCCTAAAATGGTAGAATACCTATGGAACTCTGATATCCGTTATTGTAAGAAAATTATACTAAGTATAGATAATCCTCCCAATGTGATTGTTGGTCCATTACATACATTCTAAGCATATCCTCAAGTTTTTAGTTAACTCTCATAGTTTGACCATCTGGTTGAGAGTGATATGCTGAACTGAAGTTCAGCTGTGTACCTAGAGCATGTTGTAGTGAAGTCCATAGGGCTGATCTAGATATGGGATCTCTATCAAATATAATCCTATGAGGAATCCCATGCAATCTAACTATGTTCTCCATGAATATCCTAGCTAGAAATGAAGCATTATAAGCTGATCGTACTGGAAAAAAATGAGCTACCTTAGTCAATCTATCAATAGTTACCATAATGGCATCATGTCGACATGACAACGTAGGTAACCCCACAATAAAATCAAAAAATATAATATCCCATTTCCATTCAGGAATGAGATGTGGCTGCAATAATTCAGTGGGATGTTGATGCTCAGCTTTGACTCACTGGCAGTCAAGACATCTTGATACATAATCAACAATATCACGTTTCATACCAGGCCAAAAATATAATTGTCGAAGATCCGCATGCATTTTTTTAACACTTGGATGAGCTGAGTGTGGAGCTCGATGTGCTTCAGTCATAATTAATGTATGAAGACCCTCAAAATGTGGTACATAGACACAATCTAAATGTCAGAATATACCATCTAGTTCAAGGATATACCCTACAAATTGACCTTCTAAAGGTCTACCGGATTCAATCTCTAACTTCACTTCCTGATACAATCTATCAGTAGGAAGTGTTGCTAAAATTTGACCCCTCAAATCCACTTCAAGAGTAATAGTAGAGATCTCATGTCGACGACGACTAAGAGCATTAGCCACTACGTTCTCTTTTCCTTGAACATATTTCACTTCAATATTGTATTCAAAAAAGAATTCCATCCACTGTCTCTGTCTAGCATTCAAGTTAGGCTACGTCAATATGTATTGTATAGTACAGTGATCAGTGTGAAGTTTGAAACTGTGACCCAATAAGAAATGATTCCATTGAACTAATGAATGCACTACTGCATCAAGCTCTAAATCATGAGTGGGATAATTTAGTTAATGATCTTTGAGTTTATGAGACTCATAAGCAATCACACGCACATCTTGCATCAGAACTTCTCCCAAACCCTCCAAGGATGCATCAGTGCAAACTACAAAA
>VDFB02054864.1:0-15156 GCA_007258455.2 Sequoia sempervirens
GGGTCATCATTGGCTAAAGCTTTTATAGTTGATGGACATATCACAAGATTTAAAACACATGATTTTCATAATTTAATGAAGGTATTATATATCAACATTTAACATTTACTGGTAACATTGATTAAGCACTAAATTTATTTTGATATTTTTTTGTGTGAGAAAAAATTACTAATGACCTTTTCATAAATGTGTTTGATAGCATATCATGCCATTGGCAATTAGGGGGGATTCTTGTCTTACAATTGACTTAAGGAACACCATAAGTCGATTGTCAGTATTTACAAGGTATGTGGTTATATGAAATGTTCATGTGTGAGAGACATAGAGATATTATATTGCATTTTAATTTATAACTAAAGGTTCATACTAATTTATTATTCTTATATTAGGTGGGTGACCTCCACAGAGATCCATGAATCTGAAGTGCCAAAGTGGAAGAAGGAAATTGCAGAAATTGTATGTGTATTTGAGGAGCTCCCTACAAGTTTCATGGACCTACAAGTCCATTTACTTATACACGTAGTTGATAATATTGAATTGGTGGGTGTCGTATCAATGAGGTGGATTTTTTTCTTTGAGAGGTATATAAAAACTCTTAAAATATATGTCTGACAAAAGGCACATCCAGAGGGTTGCATGGCTAAAGGGTATGCATTGAATGGAGCATTTTTCTTTCTGTGTGAATTCCTTGGTAAGGATTTTGAAGATGGCTCACGCGTCTAGGATGAAGAATGAGAATCAAATATTATTGATGGATAAAAAACACAATCTAATTGAAGTACAAATTAGTAAGTAAATTCATGACCAGTGTGGTTGTTTTTCTTGCAAGATCATTAATTTACTCTGTAATTTATTTGTCAAATTAACAACATGACATTTGGAGTTTGAAATGAACATGTTGACATGTAATAGGTGTAGATGAAAGTTCTATACTCGACAAGTTCATTTTGTACCACATGGAATTTATGAACAAATGGATGATCTGTATGATAAAAAGAGAGAAGTGCTAGAAGCAAGGAGATAGTCTAAGAGATCGAACCCAAGGAATACTCCACTTCCCACTCATCTTCTTGGGGAATGGGGAAAATATTGCACACTAGAATTGGTTACTAAACAAATTCAAAATCAAATAGAAGATGCAGGTACAGATTCAAACATAATAGAAGATGAAATCAACATGTCTAGAGGATGTGAAAGAAAGGTACTTGGAATTTTACAAAATGTTGTTTCCTTACAGTTTTGACAATATTAACTATTTTAATATTCATCATTATATTTGTTTTCACTGAAATAAATGGTCTTTCATAGGCGAGGAAATATCCAACAATGTGGGAATATGGTCGACATTATCGTGTAGAAAGTGTAGACGTAAAGAGATGATTCTCTGATTGTGGCATCATGGTTGACTTCAAGCAATCTAGTCGATCAAGCTCAAAAGATAAGAATATAATTAAAGGGAATCTACAATATGTTGGGAAAATACAAGAAATTTTTGAGTTGGATTACTGCTCTTTTAAATGTTGTATTTTTAAGTGTAGATGGTATGAAGCAATTGAGAGGACATGAAGACATGATACCCATAGATGATTGTTTTCTATAGATTCCTCATCATTCCTACCGAAGGATAAGGAGCCTTATGTTCTACCAATTCATTGTGAGCAGGTATTTCTTTAACTCAAACAAGAAGCGATAGTGATCATTAATCTATTAATTCATAGATTATTGTGAATATATACATGTGTTTATTAATAAAAAAAATTGTTATAACATACGTCTAATATTGTATGTCATTCATGTGAAGGTATTTTTCTATGAAGATATTTTAGACCTGAAATGGATATTTTTCATACATTATGATCCAAGATTAGGCATGTATTTGACGATGCATTAGTGGATACTGAGCAAAACAATGATGGCCAACAAAATGAGAGAGGGATTAGAGAACATCAAAGAAATTGACATCCATGATGATGTTGAAGATGGTTGTGTTTAGGCACAAGAAGACAACAATCCAGAGTTAGTTAGATGATGTTATGGAAGATAACAATATGGATGGTATAGAAAATGATGATCCAAATACATTTGGTAACAATATAGATGGTCTACAGTCAAATTTCAATGATGATGAAGATGATGCAGGTCAAGATGAGGATGCTGATAATATTAAATACTTGAAAGAACATATGAACATCGATAATGATACACCTGATGGTTATCAGAAAGAAATAACAATGTTAATGACCAAGACTTCTAAATTTTCAAAATTATTTGCGTAATCCATGTTTAATTATGGCTTAAACTTTAAATGTTTCATTAATATTATGTTACTTGGACAATTGAAAACCCGTTTATTCTCCTATCGTTTTTATTTTCCATTATAATTAGACCAACAACATTTATGGGATGGTATTTACACTAATCTAATTTGTATGAAGTTCATAAACCTGTCAAGCAAGAATTCTTTTGTAGATAGAAAATGTAAAGGCTTCATTTTAAAAAGATAAGTAGTCTTTTCTCGAGGTAATCTAATATGCAAAAAGGAAAGTACATAAAACAATAATTGTAAGAGAAAATCAGATTAATCGCTATGTTCTATGTCATTATAATACTTATTTGAGACATAGGGTATTCACCATACATTTCTTGACAGTTAAATATGTTCTTTCATTTATTTTACTATACTTATATGAAATTGTTGTTATTAATGATGCACTAAGAAAATAATATATACAAAAAATGCAAAGAAAATGTTTGAAATTTAACATGCAAACTATTGTGTTGTGCTAAAAGGAATCAAGATTAACTAGGACAAGAAATACAAATAAAATTTGATGATTGTACTTAAAAGTGAACATGATATAAAAAGTGTGGACAATGATGGTGCTGAAATTGAAAACCTCGATTCTAATGATATTATTGTTTTATGTCATTCGAGATAAAGAGCACATATAATTTTATATACATCGCAAATGAAGATTTGAAACTAGTAAACTAAAAATGTAAACATTGTAATATTTTTCCTTAAACAATAATTCACATACTCACTTACAAAAAAGGTGAAGCATTTTTTATTCAACTCTATTATTGTGACACAATATAAAGAATATTTACAAGTACAAGAATATATACACCATTTCATAGAAAATAAGGAATGTTTCATAGAATACATAAGTACAAGAATATATACAAGAATATATACAAGAATATTTATAAGTACAAGAATGTTACATACATTGTTTCATAGAATATATACACTGCTTCATAGACTTCTAAATTTTAGAGTTATTTTAATCTATTGGGTCCCAAAACGTAGGTTTTAGACCATAAGAGGTGCCAACTTAAGAGGAATTTAACTTAATAATGTAATCCACCCAAAAGTAAATTATTTGAAAGTAACCTTTAATTCACAATTTCCAAATCAAAACCAATCAAAGCATCCACACAAGAATAACAAATGTGCCCCGATAAATTCAGATTTAAAACAACTTGAAAAGACCACTTTGAGATAGTAAAGCACAAATGAGCATGAAATCAACACATCAATTGAACACTAAAATGGATTATGTTATAATGCATCTACTCCATTATATTGCCTGTGCTCGATAAACATACATTCCGAGTTCTTTTTGATATTAATAAGTGGATGAGATGGTCTAGTATCTATTCTAATGGATGGAAATGATGATGATATGATGATCAAAATCGGACCTTGGTTTCCCTATTTGTATGGGAAGCAACAAGCTTCAGGTCCATTCACAAAAGTTACATCATTTCTTAACTAAATAATAATTAACATAACATAGAAACTTAAAAAGAGTTTATTGTTGGATGCACCACAGTCCGTTAATCATCAACAAGCGCCCGTGACCACTTAAGATTTTTTCAAGGCTCAAGCACCATGTTAATGCGTCCACAATGACCAAACTCTGACTACCTCCTCATACAACTTGTGCAAGGAACAAATTAACCTTTGATATGTGATCAATGTATTTATCCTGTGCATAAGTGTTTGCATTCTGTAGAGTGTCTGTCATTACATTCTCCAATCCAATAATCCTCTCGAGCTGCTTACTAAGTACCTCATCCTCATCATTGATGTCATCGAGGATACTTGGAAAATATTTTGATATCTCATTTTTCCAAGTTTCCCGATCCTTCAAATCTGTTTGTTCAAAGAAATCTGGCATGGCCATACATAGTGGCTGGATGAAGTCACTTAATTCATGTGTCAAGATATTATGGAAGTTTTCATGTGTATTCATGAGGCTTTGGCATTCTTGGAGAAAAGCATTATTATCTCCATATTTTTCCTTGATATGGGATTCCATTTGCTTCATCCTATCAATCAGTCTTCCATGCTCCATGAGGGCCTTGTATGTTCCACTGTGAGTACGCCAAGCACCATCTGCATGTTGGAACATATCTTTGAATTTCATACAAATTATCGCTGATGCTACTTCAAAAGTAGTAGCCTTCAATTTTCTTTCTAGTTCTTCCTATTCTTTTTGAGCCTTTTCAATTTTATGCTTCTATTGAGCAGTCTCAGACATGGCCTCTAACACTTTTATTTCATGTTCAATTAAAGGAGAGTAAAGCCTTGGAGAAGCAGACAACCTATCTTTGTAGTTAGTTAATTCTTGTTTCAACCTGTCATTTTCCTCTATTAGCCATTGGTTATCTCTTACTAGCTTTTGGATCTGGGCTTTGGTGAATTTGGCTACATTCACATTCAAGTCAGTAGTCTCCAAGGGATTTGTCTCCCCTACTCTTTGCATCAGGAGATGTCCAAAAATCTGATCATGGTCAATGGGAGAAGGATTCTTGCTTGGGAGGTCAAGAGCCCAAATTTGCAAAATGGTACTATCAGGATTGTACCCTAACCCTGCATAAATCTTGTCACCTAATTCATTCGTTATTTGCAAAGTTTTATTCTTTCTCTTTAAAAAGCTGTCAAACAAAATGGTTGAACTAATATCCCACCCAAGAAGGAGCATAACTCCAGCTTCTTGCAATAATGCTCTTCCTCTCTCAGTAGTCATGTTTCTCATTTCCCTATCAACTTCATGTTGCAACTCTTTCAAGGCATAAGCCTCTTTCTCAGGGTCAATTTCCTTTAACCTTTATCTTATTAGTCTTCCTTTATACTCATATATAAAGGACTAAAATTCAGGGGTCTGCACAAAAGTATCATCTGCAACAAATTCCTGACTTGCATGATGCCTCACATCATCTGATAGCTCATTAGAGGCTTAAAAGGTGATCACACTTCTTTCCAATGGCATCTCATATTGGGTATAACAGGAGCATTAAATTGTGAGACTTCTTCTTCCTCCTCAGTGTTATCTTCTTCCATGGATGGGGAACCAACTGAAAAGCTCACTTTAGGAGTAGGCTACTTTAAGGTGATAAGTGATCTAGTGGTGTGATATTTTCTACTTGCCTCCTAGGACCGATGCCCATTCCTCTTTCAAATGCCACAAGTGGCACATCTCTTATCAGTTCTTCTTCATGGATGATTAACTGTTCAATTCTTTATATGGGATTCTGTACCTCAAGGAAAGCCCCTACATAGCCTAGGTTATTATTCAACTTCCAAGCCTTAACCATCATAACCCTACTGTAGGAATTCATTCTCATTATGTTTTGTTTTTCTTCGCAATTTATGATGAAATCTTCTAAAAGGAAACTATGATCATACCCTTTCAATTTTTGAAATTTTTTGGCATCACAAATGAAGTGTTCAGGATCAAAATTTTCCCTTTTGTTGCCAACTGACAAGCCATAATAATCCAGTTTACCACTAACCAAGTCATATCCCAAATCAAAGATAATAGTGAAATCACCAAAGCATAAAGTGGAAGGCATGAAAGTCTGCCTCCCATAGCTCTTTAAATAAATGAAAGTTGAAAATGACAATTTCCTTATGATCTCTAAATAAGCAACTTTGTCTGGCACAATCTTAAGCAACAAATAAGGTGCAGCTTCAAATCCATAAACCCTATCCCTGATTCATGACCCATGTCTTTTGGTCGGAGAAATCTTAAGATCTCTGGGGAGAGGTTGTAGTCACATTTGTGGCCTAGCATCTTGTATAGTGGTTTGACAAAATATTCCTCAAAATATAGGTAGTGGGACTTCCCACACCTACTGTCCCACACAAATGTCCACATTTGTACAGGCCTTGAATTTCCATCATTATCTAATTATTTTATTCTTAATTTATCACCCCATATCCCCATCACCTACCCTTCATATAATATCATGTGCATGAAAAGAGAATAGTACATGAAATTAATGTCTTCATTGTCATTCTTGATGATATTGAGGGCATTATTGATGGCCTCCGATAAATACTCTGCATAGTCATAGGGTCAGGCATTATGGCTCTGCATGTCTGTGGCTAAAACCATGGGAGCAATTGTCATGTTCTCAAGAACATCAATTCCTAGTACTTGACCAGCTAAGTAATAAGTGTATTGAAAGTATTCTTGAAACAAAACCACAGAGAATGGGGGCTTATCTTCACTAGAGAACCTCATAGTTTGGTTACCCACACCTTTAACCCTATGTAGAGGAAATTTCCACCTATTGTAACTTGTGTCCATGGTATGGTATTCCTCCAACAAGTCTTTGATTCATAATTTTGTTTTTAGGGAAGTGTCTAGCTAAAAAATCATGGAAATATAATCTAGCTTTATGACCATGAACTGTGACCCATCAAGAAAATGAATTGCTCTCGTCTTTGGATTGTAATTATTTTCCAACACCTTGATTAACTCTACGTTCACAAAGACGTTGGGTACTACAAGTTTACCCAAATTCAAATTCCATGGGTTTGATATTGGGCTATGCCATAATTTCTTCCTATAATGATAAATAAAAAGGTCGTAACCCCTACACAGAGTCCATACTTCTCCCAGATTTTTCTGTTTATCTACTAATGTCACACATGATGGGTTAAGCTATGCTATTCTTTTGGATTTTGGCCTAGACCTAGGACACTGATTGATTAAGTCTTGATTCAATTGCCTAGCTTTAGTTTTCTATCTTTTTGCTTTCTATTTGCCTGGGGTTTTTTCCATCTCAACCCTACTCATGCAATGCTTTCATCTACTTACTGAGAAAATACTTTGAGCTGAGTCTAGACCACTTACTTGGATAAATGCTACAAATTTCCAACTGCCTACCACCGTCCAACTTGGTTCTCCAAATCCTTCAATTACAATTCATAGTGATTTCAACTTCTTTAAGGCTGTATTTATCAAATTTTAGGACACTTCATCCAACCTTGGTTAATAATTGGCACTCGCGCCACCTTTATGATCAAGTTATTCATTAATAGCGGTAGTCTCATCAATATTTTTGTTAGTCACATCAATCAAACTAATCATCATTTCATAACTATTGAAGAGAATTTTAATTAAAATGCTCGTTGTTTCTTTGATATGTCGGTATGGTGGTGTTTTTCCCTTCCCTTATGTTGTTTACCGCACTATCGCCTTGCTCAAGGCTTCTTGCTATGGGGTTGCAATGCATAGCACTCTACTACATATGTTTCTCACCTTCTCAACGGTACAATAGTGTATGCTTTTGATCATTACTTGAAGAGTGTCGATCAGACAATCTTATTTGTCTTACCGATATCTCAATGTCTCATCAACATTATATCTTATTTTCCTCCGATGTTGGTTGCCGGTGTCGATGAGACAAGTTAATGTCTCTTGCCAATATGCCACTATCTCATCGACAGTTACTTTGTTATATCCAAGAGTTGTGTTTTTCCGAGCACTTGTAGATATACCTTGTCGATGTGACATAAGTGATTCTCTCCTTGATATGCCCATATCTTGTTGACATTTCACTATTTTACATCATCGATGAGACATATAAATAAGTCTCTTTGACATAGGGGTGTATCATCTACATTTCTGATATGTGCTTTGTGCTAATGTCGGGGAGACTTTGGAGGGACTCTCATCGACATGGTGTTGTCTTGGTGATATGCTATGAGCAATCATAGGAGTATTTCAAAGGAGGAATACACTTTGATGCTGTGATCAAGGGTTTTATTTGGAAGCTCATGTGAGGGATTTTATTAAATTTAAGTTATTATGACAAGAATTCTATGCATATGGTGGATGTAAGAGATGAGTGAAAATGGAAGTATGCAAAAATATTTAGGATGGAATTTTGGCTACAACACAATCCTTGTTTAAAAAATAATGATTCTTATGGCCTAAACTTTGAAATGCTTCAGTAATATTATTTGTATTGATACAAATTACCTATTGCAATATCCTTAAATTGTTCAATCTTTGGTATGAATTGTTGGCAAAAAAAATTAGGATTACTTGGATGCTTCTTCCATTCATTTTGTATCAACATATGTTCGTGAAGACACAAAAGTTAATAGCTCAATCATGTAGAGATTTTGTGATTTTCAAATGAAGAGTAAGGTACATTTTTATTTATGCTACATTACATTCATGTGCATGAACAAAATCAAAAGATTACATTATTAGATTGCACTTATGCAGATGCATATAATATAGGAAATATTGCGCAATCCTTTCAAAAATGTAGTCTTTATTGATAATGTAAATGTATGTTGTTCCACACAAGTTGTGGAACTGACTATTTGAATGCATATAATAAAAAAGCTATACATTTATAGATACAAAAGAGAAAAATGCACATAAAGAGAAAGGGGACCCGTCATTGCCTCAATGATGAATCCTGACTGCTTTGTTCTGCATCATCTTCAGTCTTCCCGATTGTCTAAGCCTCCAAGTTGATGTATTCCTTGCTGCTCCTAGGTTCCCTGCATTTGAGTGAGAAGAGTGTTGTTAGAGAAGTGAAGGATCACCAATCAAAATATGTGCATACATCTATAAACATATAATTTGATCATCATGTGCATTCAAATAACTTGCATAGCATAGATGTCCAGAAAAACAAGAAAGTTATCAAACATATCTATCATATGCTCGGTTTTATCTAGTTCATGTTTTCTCATTGTGCAAGTATAGATAAAATTAGGTTGTTTTTTTTATCTGGTTACAACATGTGGGGTGAAATGTGGCTCCCACAAGGGCTGAGCCCAGCCTGCTGCCCTATTGTTTCATTTGAGAAGGGTAATAACAAGTAAACCATTCATGAAGCATTAAAGATCAATCTTTGCAAGGATAGTGGAGTATGTTGGTAAGGGGTAATCTCCTTATTGATAAAGATTTATCCTTATTAATAAGAACATTCCACTATCAACATAGCCTTGATTCTGGAAAAACTGATTGTCAAGGATTCCAAGATAGTTTTCATTAACAGTTTGGTTAAAAGTAAGCGGCCCCAAGCATCATAACAGTCACAAGAATTGAACATGAGGGGCTGTCATGTAGATTAAAATCTTACACAATAGTCATCACTTGCAAAGACAAAGACATGTTTCCACATAAAAAATTAAATCGAATGCATGAAAAGTACAATGATGAAGTCCATAATAGTGAATGTTGCTTAAGAGGGATTGAAGGACAACATTTTGTATCAAGGAGAACAAGGTAACCTCAAACGCTATTGTACCTAAGTATGACAGTACCTAAGCTTTTGGTGTTTCTAGATGGAACCTATAGCGAAAAGTGTAGTCTCCATCGAAGGAACCATCTTCAGAGCTTCTTCCCTAAAATGAGGGTTGAAAAAATTAGAAGAAAAGAAATACCATAATTCTAAAGTAACAATTTGTAATCAAGACAAATGTCAGAAAGTATAATTAAAAAGACAAAATCCTTACAATTGGACCTCAAATTGACCAAATAGATTTATGATTTTATCTTTAGAATGTAGAACTTTCTCTATCGGAGCTTCACGACCTGAAATTGGATCTCCAATTGGACCAATAAAATTTATGATTTTATCTTTAGAATATAGGAACTTTCTTTGTTCGATATTCAAGACCTCAAATTAGATCAGAAGCTAGATAAGCAAATTTATGATTTTATCTTTAGAATGTACAAACTTTCTCTATCGGATATTAAAGATATAAGGTTCGATCAAAAACTAGATAAGCATATTTATGATTTTATCTTTAGAATGGTGGAACTTCCCTCCTCGTCGGATATTTGGAAATTCCTACACACAAGTTCTCGCTCGGAGCTAAACACACGGAAGTGTTTCTACATCGCATCGCTAACAATCCAACCGTAAGTTAAGTAATACCCATAGAAATCTAATGTTGCTTTGAACCATCCGTTACTCGGAATCCGCATCACAATCTATTCTTCGTAAGTATCATAAAATGCCACATATTAACTCAAGGTCTATAGGGCATAGCTTCTGATTTTTATACAAGGATGCTCATGAAAGCGAATACGATCTCGTGGGCGACAATGAGTGAGTTGTTTCGGAGATTGCAACCAATGGTACAATATCTAGTCTTAGCGCGCTTAAGCAAAGTAGTAAATGTGCAAGTAAGAAAAATCAAATTGTAACAAATGTTCAATTCAATAATGTTATCTCAGGCTAATGCCTTAAGTTTGAAGACAAAATCCCATTGTATCTTGATGAAAGTAGTGATCTTAATGGTCAATCATCGGCAACCATGATGAAAACATATTAGGCTATGGAGGCAACATTTTAAGCAAGGCAAGCAAAGTGGTGGTTTGGAACAATGGCGTATGAAGGACTTGCTTTATATGCATACTATGTGGTAGTCTAGTTTAAGACAATGTTCTTAGAAGAGATTGAAGGTGGATTATGGAACTCAAGGGTTACATGATAAAGATCAAAGCAAAGACTGAGATCTATTTAAAAACCACTATCATGAAGATATTAAAGATTTCAAATGAAAAACCTTAGCAGCTGGAGTAATGAACACAATGTGAAAGAGGACAGTGTGCTAGGGAAGATTTAGGAGATCTCCACGCTATCTAATCACGTGAAAATACATCATTTATTTATTTTTTTAAATTAAAAGAAATTATTTTAAACCCTATATAGGACACATTGATACTTCAAAAGAATTTGATTTATTTTTTTAAATTAAAAGAAGTCATTCTAAACCCTATATAGGATACATTGATACTTCAAAACATTTAAAGGATTTTGAGATTATGCAAACATATGTCAATTAAATACCTGGATTACAAACAGTAGCGCAAACATTGTAACCCTTGTTGATCAGAGCAGGAATGAGATAAACAACAATGAATCCTATGCCTCCTTACCATTCTTTGTCATTCTTTACTGAAACACTTCTCCATTTTGGTGGGCTACGCCTGAAAATAAGGTTTCAACAAAGGTTTTATTGTATGTTTATTAAAATGAAAACTCCATTCTGGCGGGCTATGCCTAAAAATAAGATTTCGATGAAATTTTTAGAGTATGCTTATTAGAGTTTTAGAGTATTTTGGTGGGCTATATTCTTGATTCCTTAAATGATTTATTCAAATGGATTGTGATTGATGTGAATTGCTGCATTTAGTGATGTAAATTGTAATGATGCCACAATTACTGTACTACCACTGTCTCTTATTATACTTGCTGCGGTATGGTGGTGTTTTTCCCTTCCCTTATGCTGTTTACTGCACTACTTCCTTGCTCAAGGCTTCTTGTTGTGGTGTTGCAGTGTATACCGTTCTACTGCATATGTTGCTCACCTTCCCGATGTATAGCAGTGTATGCTTTTGATCATTACTTGAAGAGTGTCGATGAGACAATCTTATTTGTCTTACCAATATCTCAATGTCTCATCAACATTACTTTGTTATATCCAAGAGTTGTGTTTTGTCGAGCACTTGTAGATACACCTTATTGATGTGACATAAGTGATTCTCTCCTTGATATGTTCGTATCTTGTTGACATTTCACTATTTTACATCGTTGATGAGACATATAAATAAGTCTCTTTGACATAGGGGTGTCTAAACCGACGCTAAACCCAAAGCTAAACTCGAAGCTGAAGCTGGAGCTAAAAGTGGTGCTAAACTCGAAGCTAAACTTGGAGCCAAAGGTGACGCTAATGACGGTACCACATTTGAGGCTAATTTCGGCACAAATTAGCATCGACTTGTCTTGCTTGGTGCAAATAAATGCCAAAAATAGTGCCATCCCGATAAATAGCGCCGATGTTTTCAAAAAGTTGGCAAAAAATACATTAAAACAATGGGTGGAAGCAAAAAATGGAGCAAAAAATAGAGAAAATCACAGGGATTTGTTGTAGTGATAGGACACTCAATTCTCCATTATAGAACACATAGGTTCTCCATTATAGGACGCTTGGTCCTCCATTATAGAACACATTAGTTCTCCATTGTAGGAAACTTGTTCCTCCATTATAGGATGCTCAGTCCTCCATTATAGAACACAAAGGTTCTCCATTATAGGACACTCGGTCCTCCATTATAGAACACAAGGTTCTCCATTATAGGACACTCAGTCCTACATTATAGAGCACAAAGGTTCTCCATTATAGGACACTCAGTCCTACATTATAGAACACAAATGTTCTCCAATATAGGACACTCGATCCTCCATTCTAAAACAAATAGGTTCTCCATTATCAAACACTTGGTCCTCCATTATAGAACACATATGTTCTCCAATAGTCACCATCTTTATATATATATATATTCAACTTGCTTCCCTTTAGTATTTATCTTCACTTATCTCTCCTTGAGCCCTCTATTCTCATTTACTTCTCTCTTATATACTCCTACTTTAAATCTACTTTAATCCTCTTGTAATCATGCTTATAAATCTTCTTCACTTGGAATGATATCTCCCTGTAAACCTTCTGATTAGCAAGGTCACTTGAAATGTTATCTCCCTAATATAGATCACCCAGTATACACATGAGTACACAATATGTACACTTAAAGTCACAAAGTATATGCAAGGTATACACATAGTCGCATAAATACATACATAGGTCACAAAGTATACACACAAAAGGCACACACATATAGAGATGCATTAGTCGACTACTTAAGAAGAAGGCTTGAATAGTTAATTCTAATTAAAGTTTGGTTTGTACATAGGTTGGCAGGAACATGCTCTGATACCACTTGTAATGTCCCTTATTTGTAAATGCCCTAAATTTTCCCTAATTTCTAAATTAAATAAACAATGAGTTAGAGTGTACCCTTTTTTCCCCCTGATTGAAGCCCTACACATAGATTAGAACCATTTACCACAATCATTTTGATTAGTTGGTTATAAACATTTATCACAGTAGTATTAATTAGAAAATAATCATATTTAAATATTAGTGAACTCATGACACTACAATAGGGGAAGTGGAATTGAAAAAGGTGTCCTAGTAGCCAACTCTCCTAGAACCAAAGGCAGTACCCTTTGAGACAAAGACAAGTACCCCCTTGGCCCATGTGGGCTCATCTTGTCCCCCTCGGGTGGCGTATCTAGGAGAGGCTCTCTCATTGTACTCCTTGGCAATCCTCCACCCTTATCGTGATGAAAGTATGTGCATATATTGATTAAACTCGTGTTTAAAAATACTATCATAAGATGTAAGATGGTCAATCATTAAATCAATCAAGTACCCTAACATCCTTATACGGTTACACCATGATCGAGGAGTGAGGTTACAAAAGATATCCTGGTGGCTCAACTCTTTTAGACCCAAAGGCAGTACCCTTTGAGACAAAGGCAAGTACCCCTTTGGCCCATGTGGGCTCATCTTGCCCCCCCTGGGTGGCGTATCTAGAAGAGGATCCCATTGTTGTACTCTCTCTGCAATTGCTCTTCTTCTATCATGGTGTAAATATACACATAGTAATTTAACCAAACTTAGATTTGCAAATAATCATATCAGCGATACATAATGAATCATAAGTTATAAGTGTAGACATCTAAATTTAATCACTTCCATATGATTAAATTTGTTGCCTTTCCATCTATCATATTAATATTAATTTATTAAATTAATATTATACCTTTGGCCTCATAACGGTAAAGTATTTAATTTAATAATTAATACTCTATCTTTCACCTTATTCCTCTCTAAATTAAATAAATACGCTAATTTATTTAATTTAGTCATTTTTCCCCTTTTTGATTTAAAATCAATTTAAAATTCCTCACTTTCTCTCTCCTTGTCACATCCTCCATAACCTTGCTCTAATCTGAATTAATTTAATTAATTCATGATTATGATGTGCATTCTCTTAATCAGAGATTAATGTCACATCCTCCTACATTTGCCACTTGCCTCTAATCTTCCATTAATTAGCCTAATCCAATGTTTGCACAACCTTAACCAAGGTCATTAGCTATTTCTAGCACCACTTTTTGGTCAATTCTTCCATTTTTCCTTTTTAGATATTGACTCTCCTTCCCATGAGAATTTTTAATTCTCATTTATTTATCCCATGTCTCTCTCCTCCCTATGTGAATTTTTAATTCACATTTCATTCTTCCAAGGCTTCTAGAACCTTGGACTTGTCACAATCTCCACATGTGACCAAGTCCCACCTTTTTGGAGCCCATCTTTTACCCTTTAGATCATCCTAGGAATGTGAATTTTTAATTCACATTTATATCCCCAACCACCTTTCCTTTTCCCATGTAGATTTTTGAGGAATTCCAAAATTCCTCAAATGTCTCTTTCACTCCCACTTGGGGACAAGAAATCCCTTTTTGTGGAAATCTCCTCACTCCCCAAGGTGCATGTCCTTTTCCACCTCGTACCTCCTTGACAACTCATCTCACCTCCTTATCCCACTTGTCCGCCGCCCTCCCACATGTCCAAGATGTGAGGGCTTGTAGGTCTCAACCCACCATAGCCCTTCATCTTGGCTTATTTGGAAACAATCGACTGAATTCTCAGAGAATTTGGTTCTCCCTATAAATACCCCTCCTTAAGGAATTTTCAACACTTTTGCATTCTCATAACTACATGTCAATTTGAATCCTCAATCATTTACCATCATCTAGCTATCTTTTTAATCATTTGCACCTCTAATCTTGCATTTAGACATTCAAGCAATCATCTAAGGAGCACACAACCAATCCAAGCAAGGGCCAATCAAAGAGGTATCAACACCAAGGGAGGTAAAATTGTTTGTGTTTCATTTTATTTACATTCATTTTCGTGGTATCACTCTTTTGGCTAATCTTGAGGTGTCCTTGGTATTTTCTCATTTTACA
>VDFB02054865.1:0-27187 GCA_007258455.2 Sequoia sempervirens
CCTAGTTAATTATTTAAATTATCACTTATTAATTTCACTCTAACGAGGGCTATCCTGGCACCCCTTTGTGCGCTGACCACCCACTTAGAGCCACTCTCACTCTAGACACTCAAAACATAAAAACCAAAATCCAAGGGTTGTACAACATAACAAGAACATTATATCACAACAGAGCAGCATGCAAGGCATTACCCATCTTGCCATAAATACATAATCAAAATCTCAACGATTCATGTACAACCCATTTAAATTCCAAAAAATCAAGGCACTTGCCACATCAAAGCACATAGAGAGAGAACATTGACCAACCATAAAAAACAAGCCTCTGGAAGATTCTCAAAAAGTTACACTAGGGTTTCCCCATGAAAATCTGACAACAATAAAAGCAAAACCTTGAAGAACTATTTTCAATTCAAATAAGATCAACAACTCCCTTAAACAACATCAACAACTTTGATACGAACTAAATCGGACATCCAAGGGAAACCTCTATTTTCTCCTCTCGGAATACCCATAACTCAAGAACTTTTCAATTTGAATCATTAACAACTCAAGCAGAACCATCAGTCATGACAAAGATAACATTAACCGATTTTCCTCTTAGGTAAAGAACAAAAGAACACATACTGGTTCCCAACGAATAGCAACATAACAAAATGAGAGAAAATCTCCAACTCAAAAATCAACTCAGGAAAAGTCACATTGAAAGGGTCTATCAAAACAATCCATGAACCACACATTCAAATACAATATAACCATTCATTCAATAAAAAGTAACTCAAAGAAATCTAATAAGAACATTATTTTAAAGATCAATCATTTCCAACATTTAAGGATATCGCAATATTGCGAATGAAGATATAATCTGATGTTATAAGCCACAAGACACTAACTCCCAAGCATACTCTTCCAAAATTAAAACAATCATGAATAATAATACGGGTTCCCATTTTACACACATAATTCCATACAAGGAAACCATCAAACACATCAACCTTGAAGAACACTATCTTAAAACACTTACAATGAACAGGCCATCGAGACATCTCCATAAATATCCCTTAAATAACAACCAACTTAAAACAATTAAATATCACTTAAACCAATAATCAAAACACTTTGTTTAAAACACATTTACTCACACATTATAACCATAAAGACCTTCCTTTAATTTAAGCATTATTTCAACGTTCTTACCACTTATTTTAACATATCCACTTAATTTAATTAAAAGAGTATTTACTACAAATAATTATATTTAAAATAACTATATCCTCTATGAGATAACCAACTCCATCAACTGTTTAATACGAATCCTAATTATAACTTTAAAATGTAATACTATAATTTACAAATTTATTATAATACTAAGGTGACGACACTAATGGATTATTTCACAAAGTAGTTTGACAAATAATTATCATTCACAGACTCATTAGATAACAAAAAGGTAATTAAAACCATTTAACATTTAATCAGTATCATTTAAATTAACTAAATACACAGTTCATCTATCTACAACAGAATTAAATACCTTTATTCCATTAGAATCTTTTGTTAAATAATATTTTACTAAGCAACCTATCAAAATAACCATTTTCACTTTAATTATTTACCTAATTCATTCCCTGGCACAATAATTCACAAGTAATTGTAGCAATATTTTATTCTACCTATTTGCCAAGAGTATCCATTAGCCAACCTAAAAGCATGGGAGGAGTTAGATATTAAGATAACATTTATTTCATTCTAAAAGAAATATAAAACAATTAAAAGATATCATGAAATTAACACTATAAAATTAAATCACCAATTAAGAGAACATGTAAGAAAATTCAAGATATTCTTTATATTATAATTTAAATCTCACGTTAAAAACTTTTAACCTATCTTTCCATTCTAAATTAGATACAATGATTAAAAGAACATATGTTAGAGTGTTGGATTGGTAACAATAATAATAATTAAAAGATAAGGTTTTATAACAATTTCAAAATATATAATTATATCGATATGTTGTCTAAAGAATCATTTTTCCTAGTTTATTAACAAATCTACCTTAATCAATAATGATGATATCCCGATTATTTAAAACAATATATCTAAGGTAAATCTATGATGCCAACAAGAAGGTATTGTAATTACAATTTACAATCAAGTGTTAACAATGTCTTTCTAAATAAATAATTAACTGAATCAAAACAATAAACATGAAATTCCAATATTTGTCAATTTATATTAAGAGTCTCATATTTCTAGATATATATATCTTATGCATGTGCAATTATATTGTTGAATATTAATTTCGATAGAAGTACTCATAAATCACATTAATATTCATACAAGATTAAACACAATATATCAATATTATTATTAATTTTAAGATTGATCTACACGAATTAAATTTAGATATTCATGATTAAATCTAACCACGATGATGCTAACATTGATTTATACAATAGTTATTGATGCTATTGTTATTATTTTCGTTTATTTATTTCCCCTTATTTTGATATACTTACAAAGAAACTAATTGATTCACTTTATTCTTATGTAAACATGTTTATATAATTTAAAAGAATTAAAATTAATTCAAACTAGTTACATGGAGATCGCAAATCAATTTATCCTACCAAAATTGTTCTTTAGAACCTAGAGGATTCTTTAATCTTTTAATATATATTCTTATTTTTAAGTAATGTGATCTTCTCTCGTGAGAAGTTTCTACTTTATTCAAAATGTTCATTTTAACTTTCCATGTTTTCTGTTTTATATTATTATGACTATTAAAAGTTTCCTAACGTTATGAATACCATAATTTATTTCAGCAATTTCAATACCCATACCAGAATGGACGCAACTCACAGACATTCCTGTTCGGTCGCCATAACTCAGACAGGTTGACAAAGAAATCAGAGAGGCTATTTAATTTTGTACAATGTTTCAACTCAGATTGTTGTAACAGTGACAGGTTGCCAGGTATAACAGAAAGTGAATATTGGAATTTGGAAATATCGCCATTTACTTGCATTATTACCAAATCCCGAATGTTCTCCTCAAGACTAAAGAGGAGGAGACAGGTGAGACGCAAATACACGGCTTAAGATAATGAGAATTAAAGTGCAATTTTTCTGATTAGAGGCGAGTTTCCAGAGACGCACCCCAAAATTGAAGTTTGGAAATTAATCTTCATGTCACATCCCCATTAATGACTTGCAGGGCATGGAATGGGGCCGACCACGCCATTATGGAGACATGGTGATCTCTATTTCTTGCAGGAGGATTGACCTGTGACAATCTCAAGCAATCCGAGGCATATATTTTTTCTATTTTTTTTTTTTTGTTTTTTTTTTATCCTCAGAGGATAATGGAGAAGAAGAGTGCAGGAGAGCGAATGAAGGTGTTTGGTGGTGTGATTAAGGGAGTTGGGCAGGTAGAAACCCTCCCTATTATGTTAGGCACTAAAATTTCGCTTGCTCTTGAAATTTGGTGTTAAAATTTCCATATATATGTTTCTATTCCGGAATTCTTAAGGTTGAGAAGTTCAGTTTTCATCTAAGGAAGCAATGTTGAGATATGAAAATTAAAATTCAATACAGTATCTAAAAGCAGAGGTTACATACCCGCATTGTATTCAGCGATGCATCCATATACCAAGCCTGCGCTGCCTTTCTCCCCTGCGTATAAACTTAAATGAAAGTTATCTGGGTTTTCCATTCCATGCTTCGCCATCCATGAAGATAAGTGCTAATCATGCTAATCTGAATGTGAATACAGATTTGTTCTATAGAATAGAAGCCCAACATAATGAATTTTTTTTTTTACGAATCTAAATTCTTACTGATTTATGG
Organism: Sequoia sempervirens; assembly: GCA_007258455.2. Classification (NCBI taxonomy): domain Eukaryota; kingdom Viridiplantae; phylum Streptophyta; class Pinopsida; order Cupressales; family Cupressaceae; genus Sequoia; species Sequoia sempervirens. The sequence continues at coordinate 3,852 of VDFB02054865.1, forward strand.
GTGTTCAATTTCGATTGTGCCAAAACTGAAAACCTGTTGTCCCTTCAATCCCTAACTGAATGCCTTTTCACATTCCCCATAACCGAATTTTGAAATAATATTTCTTTGCATGTTAATTATTTGTTTCACAAAGAAATAATAATAAAAATCTTATTTTTATTGCATATTTATCCTCCAAAAATAATAATAAAGAAGTCATTTAATTTTGTTTACTATACTATTATTCATTATTTTATAATTGACTCCCTTAATATATGAACCAAAATAGATCAACTATTAAATTTTTAATAAATATTTAATAATTTAATCTTTCTTTTAGTTATAATAAAATATATATTTATTTTAATAATTATTTTCACCTTAATTTATTTAAATTAAATAAATTATTAGTAATATTTATTTAATCAAAGAAAATAACAATAAAACAAATTAAAATCAAAAGATACCCTATCTCCCACAATTGAAAACAATACAACGATATCACAGACGGAGGGACACTACGTACACGTATATATAAATAGGCACTCTCCTTGTGTGGGGAATAACAAGTATTATCCGCAGTGACCTGGTGAGGCTTGTATCCCTGCTCCCCATGGTCAGTTATTGCACCCGAGGTCTATCCTGAGCTGACCCCCCACCTCTCCTTTGGAAGTCCCTCATATCAAAATAATTTGGGATTTTGTTCAATATGAACCCACTGTATAGTTTTCTAAGAAAATACTGCGGAACTTCACAATTGTTGCATGGTGGGTAATCAAAGACCATGTACCACCTCTCATAAAAGTAGTTCCTAATTTGTTGGTGGTGGCACCAATGAATAGGAAACCTCTTCGCATTGAGGGTAAGATTTTTATTTATGCCTAGGTTAGTGAATAATGAGCACAAATCACCTTTTGTAATTTTTAAATCCTTTACATCTTTATGTGATAGTTTATCCACATAATAAGCCTTAGCTGCCTACCTCCTATCTTGCCATCCAGTTATTTGTTTGCTAATTGAATTTAAATTTTTTAACATATCTTTCAATGAAATTTCTAGGGTCATTATTTCTATGGTTGAACCATTTGGATCACTCAACCTATTGATTAAATCCTCTATTTTTTTTTTGTTGTTCTCAATTTCATTTATTAAATTTTGTTGAGTGTTAGGAGGGTGTTGAGTGATTGGTGGAGGAGGTTGTTGTTGAGTATTTTGTTCTTGAGGATTTGGTTGCTCTTCTTGTTGAGGATTTTGAGGGTTTGCAGGTTCATTTGAATCTCCTACAAATTCAAAAAAATTAAATATCAAATACAACCTAAAAATAAAAAATTCAAAACAAAAAGCAAACAATCCTTACCTCTCATACCTCCTCCTCATCGTGGCACCATCCTTGTGAAAACATAGCAATTTTTGGTGAATATTTTTGCACAATACCTCCTCCTAGAATGAGAGAGCAAAAAATGGGGGTTTTGGCCATGGGAACAACAAAAAACATAGTCAAAATGAAGAATGAATGAGAGTTTCACTTTGTTTTTTCTTTTAACTTGCTATAATGCGAGCGCGTTATACCGCACTCACATTATGGGCTCATTGTTCCCAAGCATCAGGCTTGGCACACTAAGCCATAACACAAGCACGCTATAATGCACTCGCGCTATAACACATTCACGTTATGACTTTTCAAAACTTTTTTTTGAAAGTGGCCACAAATTTAGTACCCATCTCCATGTACCCGCCTGAAGTAGAACCATGTTTAGTTTTATTTTGGTTCTCACAAATCTTCTAATATTTTGGACTATATTATTTTAGATGTGTTTGGTTTTGTTAATTTTCCTTCATTTTCAAAAGTTGTATATTTTTTCATTCATTAATTGTTATAATAGTACATCTATTTATTTCATTAGGAGTAAATTTGAAGTCTTTAGTTAGCTTAAGGATTTTAAGGCCTTGGTTGAAAATCAAACTACTAAAAATATTACATGTTTGGGGACTATAATATTTGTCTATAGAGATAGCCACCCACGATCTAAATTCCTTTGGAAAGAACACGATACTTAGATGATCAATATGACAAGAATAAATTGCATTCCTCTCAAAGAATGCAAATAAAATGTATGTAAAATGTGTGAGAGACCCTTGGTTATATAGGCCAAGGTGAGGCATAATATTAGTTAAGATCATTGAAAAGTGTCTTAATCCTATGGCATGATACAACTAATATTAAATGACCTAGGACACAAAAAGTAAATTACAAAGGACAACATAAGATTATGACAAGTGTCTTAATCTTATGGTATAAGACAAAGTGATAAGTATCCTATGTTTCCTTATGAAAACTTAAGTAATAAGATGTGAAAGAGACCTAATAGTGGAACTAGTTAGGTAATACCCCTATTAAAACCAATGATTGATAACAGTGGCAAGTTTTGTTCAACAAAATTTGATAAGTTTTGTAAAGACCATGGGATTTAGAGGCATAAGATGACTCCATACACCCCTCAGTAGAATGGAGTTTCAAAGATGGTGAAAAGGATGTTTCTGGAGAGGGATAGGAGTATGTTGAGTGGAGGAGGCCTTCAAAAAAAATTCTAGGCTAAAGTTGTTGCCATTGCATGTTATCTAGTAAATAGATCTCCTACATCGATTCTTGTTGATAAGACTCCCATGGAGGTGTGGTCAAGAAAAGAGACATCTTAAAGTATTTGTTTGTGAGGCATATGTACATGTGTCAAATGGGAAGAGTTCAAAGTTGGAGAACAAGGTTGTTAAGTGTATCTTCATCAACTATGGTGTTGGTGTGAAAGGGTACAAGCTTTGGAATCTAGTGGCCAAGAAGATTCTCTATAGTAGACGATTGATTTCCATAGAGTTGAAACCTTCTTCTATTGTTCCAGGCAGCCAAAGAAAGAAAAGGAAAAGGATGTAGTTATTGTTCCACCTACTCTAATAAAAAAATAACTTCATACACCTGTGATGAGTAGAGCTCTAGTGGCTCTAAATTTTTTGAGGAAGACGAAGAATATCAACCTCAACATTGAGTGAACTCCATGCAAGTTAGATAGCAACTAGAAAGGTTAGATTATTCACTGTTGGATATTCTAGTTTTATATTTGTCTCGATTACTAAAAATGATGAACCATAACTATAAAAGAGTCCATAGGTATAGTACTATAGGATAGGTCGACTTTTATCAAGGTGATATATACTTTTAAAAAAAATAATTATATATTTATTAAGAAATTTACCACCTAATAATAAGTTTTTTTTGTTTTTGGTACTTCTAACTTCACATATTAATTAAATAATATTAATGAATTTTTTTTTCTCAAATTAAAATTTTGAAGACTATTTGATATCTAGAAAATAAAATAGAAAGAAAAAGGTAAAGAGTACCTATATATATATTAATAAAAATCCCAAATATAAAATATCTATAAAAAGCTAGAAGAGGCCAACAAGAAACACAAGGCCCTAAAAGATGGTAAAATAGATAAATTTACAAACTAAGGATTGATGATTTTCAAGAAAAAAACATATTACTAGGATGACCTAGTTAGTTTCTATCATCTAAGCTATCCAAAGCATCTTGAGGATGCAGGGGTGAGTTAATACAACTAGATCTAGAAGAGTAAGAGGAGGATCAATAATCAAGGCATGCTGATGGAGGAACAAAGGGATTTGAAGGAAGCCTTCATTTTACCAATCAAGGTAGGTCCAACATAAGACCTATAGAACTACAAAGCACATTTTCGAGTAAAAGAACATTTTTTTAGAGACCAAGCTATATGGAGTAGTAGATGCATCTTATAACAAGATCATTTTGGATTTGATTTGCAACAAAAATACAACCAATTTACACTTCCTATAGAAAAAATACTTTTAATACAATTAATTATGCATAAGAAATTAAATATCTAAATTAATAAAATACAAATTTAAAAATATGTAAATATTTTTTATATAAAAAATATAGATATTATTCACATTAAAATTTTAAATTTCATTGATTTATGACATTTCATTTTTTTATAAATGTGATTTTCAAATGCTTGAAATGGCATAGTAATTAAATTGATGCTTTCCTTTTTCTTTACGGAAGAGTGATACATTCTCTAACTTCCACTCAAAAATATTAATGAACTTGCCTTTATTTAATTATTTTTATCACATTAAACATAAAAAGTTAAAGAACATGACTTTTTTCAACATGTAAGAAATTTTCATATTTGAAAACTAAATTTCCTACCATACATATTTTATTTAATCATTTGAAAACTATTATATATACATATACGGTGGTGAATAAATATAAATACTAATATTTCTATTGAAAATTATTTTAAACTTAAAATTTCCATTAATCTATACTTAATGCACAAAATATTTAACTAAATAGTTCATCAAACTATTTTAACATTAATGAGTCAAGTTACAACATAACCATCAACTTGAAAATAAAATGTTATATTTCTAAAAATAAAATTTATAAATATTAATGTGTTTATATCGAATTGTTGAGTGTCAACATACAAAGATATCACTAAATTATAATAAATGTAAATCAATAAGAGGGATAGTAACATATTTATATTCGTTAAATAAATTAAATTATTTTTTAAATAAATATTTCAAATCACTCTTTTAGGTGTTTACATTTTTCATGTAAATAATTATTTTAAATGATAATTTAAAAATATATAATTAGTTAGGATGTTACAATCTATATAAGGTGGTTATCTTGTTTTAAATGATAAACTAAATTATATTTTTAAAATGTGTTAAAAACATGGCGATGTTCTCTAATTTCTTTAAATTTTTGATAATATATAGATTAATTTTAAATAAATATTTTAACTAATTTAAATTCATTACTAATTGAAAGGTAAAATTAATAAAAAAACATCAACGTAATGGTGAGTAGAAAAAAGAAAAAAAATCACCTAATAAATTAACATAATAAAAAACTAAAATATTATAAATAAGAGTAGCAACACATTCTTATCTTAAAAAAATCAAAATATCAAATCAAGCAAATTTACAATGAGATAAAAAAATCAAATGTAAATATAAATACAAATAAGTTTTTACTAAAAAATAACTAAATCCAAAGAACATAAATATAAAAAGCAATTTAAGGAGATAAAGTCATTAGTATATAATGTAAAATAACCACAAGGAAACAATTTTTATAGATAAGACATTTATTGAATTTTATTGGTAAGATAAATATTACATAAAATTCATTTATGATTGTCATAAACTTCACCTTATAATTTTTAGTATTATTTAAGAATAGAAAAACATGTAGCACACCATTTTTGATTGTGAGATAGGGAAAATGGATCATTCATTCATTTGAAGAATTTAGACATATAATGTTTGTGAAATGATGACTACAAGCTTATTATAATGCATAACATTACCAAAAATATCAACAAGCCTAACCACATTTAATTCATTAAATCACAAAGGCAATAGTTTTTCTTCAAGATTTATTTCTAAGATATCTTAGAGTGTGTTATGTGACTTATTCCTCAAGAGAAGAGAACAAATATGAAATAAAATTTAGAATTAAAAGTGAGATAGAAAAATAAAGGATATTATGGTCCTTTGATTAAAAGAGAGATTAATAAAGAATGTATACAAACTCTTTAAATAGGGAAGAATAATTATTTATTTAAATAATTATTAAAAGGAAACCTTTGTGAAAGGTGTGATGGTTTGGAAACCACACCTTAAGGCTTCTATAAAGAATTTATGTGAGCCTAGAAAGGCATGGAGAACACTCAAGAAAGAAGAATAAGGAAGCACGGTTTGGTGGTTTGTGGGCATTAGAGAAGGGGGCACACAACGTGTGTTCAATCTAGGGTACAAAGTACACTCAAGATTATCCTATCCAGGACTTGGGGGGTATTTACACTTGTGTTGAGCATTGTTCTATTGAACCAACACTTGTGTAGACCAAAATAGTGTGTTATGTTCTGAAAGGAACTAGTTCCTCCTCGATTGTTCCATTGCAAGGGCCAATACCACTGACATCTTCCTAGGATGAGAGTGGCTTTTTCAAGTGTTATTATTCAAATAAGTATGTAAAATCATTGATTCTACAATATATTTGGAATATTATCTATATTATTTTGATGTTAATTTGATTGAACTATATGGATGCATATTCAATTTACTATGTTAATTATTTACTTTAGAATCATTGTTTAATTATTACATATTATAGTTTACTTTGGTTATTTTATTAGTTATTCATATCATTTTAGTGACATTACATCTTGTAAATTATCTTAACTCTAACATTTAATTATTAAATCCACTGCTAATATTTAAACAAATTTAAGAGGATAAGTGACATTACAAAGTCAAGAAGTGAATATGAATAAAAATGTGCTATATATTATTTACTACACATGTTGTGGAAATATACAAACTATCTCATTCAGAAACCCATACAAAAATGTTAAATTATGTGCTCATTGATGAAGAGAGGGATAATTCAAGTTATTTTGGCCTTCATTGATGTATTTGATATTAGCAAGGTTTTTCATTTAGGAATAATTTAGGTCAAGGTTGAGAGGAAGTGCATAGAGTCTCCCTCATGGTAGGGCCAATACATATTCAATGAGTTTGTCTTGATTCAAACCTATATATTTTAAGGATAGAAAAACTTCTTAAAATAATTATGTGAATAAGGGTTATTTTTAGTTTTTTTGGAGAGGTAAATATAATTTAATTTATCCTTTTAGATTGACAATTGATCAAATAGTAATTTTAGCTATTCATGCATACACATTCTATAGTTTTGACTTTTATTATAATAAATAGATTGTAATTTTAACAAGCACATAAATTTGGAGTGAAATGAATTGAATAAATTCATCAATGGTGTTAATAATGAAAAATAATCAATTTAGAAGGGGAATGAAATCCAAAATATTGCTGATTTTGATCTCTATACATAATCCAATTGCACCCATGAAAAGTATTAAATAAAAAATACACTATTTTTAAAAAAATAATGGATTGTGTAAACCAGGTTAAAATTTTATAAGTTCTCTCTCACATAAAGTATAAACTACGAAGGAATTTTGCATAGAATGGAGATTTTTTAAGTAGAAAATGATAGGAATAAATTCTTTGTAATGACATGGTATTTGAATAAGATTTTATTGTTAGTCTATTCACAAACAATTATATGTCTATGGGTAGTGATTAGTTTATAATATGTTCGCATATAATTGTTTGATTTTGAGAATCTCCACTCCTAATCATTATGAGAACTTGATAGGGAGGTTGGAGGAATCAATCACTAATTCCTGCTCTAGGTCTTGCTTGCAATACCTCCTTGGTGTCTTGCTTCACCACCTTAACCTATAGGATCTTCTTCTTGGTTAGGTTCTCCTGGTTCTCTTTGCCAACCCCACTACCATCACAAATCAACGTACCAAGTCAATCTTGGTGCAATGTCTCCAACTCTTCATTAGCCCTTAATCCACCCTAAAGGCTATTCTACTCCAAACCTTGAACTTAGCTTTTTAGGGGTGTGGAGAGGTTTCTAACAGGTTCTTTCCATCCCATCATGGCTCTAAAGGATCCTCCTAACTCCATCTTGTCATCACTTCCACCAAACCCTCATTTAGGGTTAAAAAGACTACTAGCCTAGGAGCCCTCAATTAGGTCTTCTTCTCCGAGAAAATAGGGTTGTTCTCCTAAGTTTCCCAAAGAACACATAATCTTCCCTTAGGGTTCCTGATCCTTATGCCCATCCCTCAAATATTTTATAGGTCTTAACCCTCAACTGTCCGTACACAGCCATAACCCTCAATTAGCAAATTAGGCCTTTTTTAAGCCATTTCCTGACCACACAATAGACTGTCAAGAGTTTCTCTCACCAAATGGATTGGTGGAGCTTCCTCCTCCATGCTAAGCCTTTGCAAGGCATCTGGTTACCCTCTCCACATTGTGAGTTGACAGGAAATGATCACCCCTGCAAATCAAAGTCCTTTGCACTCCTTGTCTTCCCTAGCCGGACACTTCCTGGCTCGCCTAGGAGAAGACTTCCGGGTGATCCCATAATAGTGGTTTACAATTTTTGGCCAAACTAGACACTGAAATTATTATTTTTAACTAAATCTTCACATTCGGGCACCTATAGCGGCTAAACTGTGAGGAATTTGAAGATGGTGCAAACTAGAGTCTCATCAAATTTTGTCTTTAGATTATAAAAATATTTTTTTTCAAAATTTTTGGAATCAAATTGCAGTTCTTTTTCCATCTCCCATGAAAATTGATTTTTTTTCAGAAAACAACATTTTTAAAAAGTGACGCACATTGTATAACACATAATTTTTTTCCATGAAGGATACAATTCTTTAAAATTAAATTTGTAACTCGATATCTGGTGCTTGCCAGATTGGGAGATAGTTTTATTGAATATTTTTTACGCTGAAATCAAGTTTCAAAGTCAAACAAATTACAATTAGGACACCGCATGGCCGTTATAGCAGTAACTTTTTGTATATGTCAAAGGGGTGAAAATTTAATTTTTTGTTGGATCAAAGGACTTTAATGCTCCGGTGCACTCATATTTTTTTCATTTTTTCATAATATTCTATTTTCCACATGAAGAACAATGAAATTTATTTTAGATAAAGAAAACCTATGTTTAATAAAACTTAAAAAACAAATACATAACAAAGAAACCAAAACATATTAAAATTATATTCATTGGATAGATTTTTGAGGGAATACCATAATCATTTGAAATAAATTTTAAAATTAATTCATTTGATCCCCAAAATCTAAAATCAAAAGTGATTTTTATCGACATTTTGATAGGTGTAAAAGGCAGCATTTATAGGTATGGTTTAAAACTAGCGAGGTTCTATCCAAGGGGGTTTGATCTAAGGTGATTTGATCAAACCCTTTTCAATTGGAATCCTTAAAATGGAACTTTTTAAGGCTTAAATCATTATATTTTCTAAAAATATGTGATTTCAGCTCAAATTCGTTCCTCTCAGGAATTGTAAACCACTATTATGACAGCACCCTTCCACAGTGATACCCTGACTTCTAATGACTCCTAACCCTACCATATTTACAATCATGGAGTCTAGTCACAATTCCCAAGAGGCCGTATGTTATTTATAGTGGGAATGTGACCTAAACCTCCATTTTCTACCAACAAACTGTGAGATCAGCAAATGCAAAGAAACAACTACCTACTATAATGCTTGAAACTGAACTAGAAATCTAAATTGCTACCACACAGGGCTTAACCTATTAGTACACTACATCCTACGTACAATACACTAACAATTTCAATCCATTAAAGCTCTACTTTGAGATAAAACTAGAAATTCACACTAAAACACCACTGTCTTTTCTTGAATTCAAAAACTCCAATCAAAGTAAAATGCTTCCAACCCTGCTCTCAGGTCGAGGCACACCCTATATAGGTCAAAAAAATTAGTTATGCCTCCCCTTGGTCGGACATGTCAGTTACATTGTGGCAAAGTTGCAAAATGCACCATTTTGCAACTTTTTCCAATTTCTAGTAAACTAAGTAAAATGAGTTTCTAAACTCATCCACCCTTCCTCAATTTTTATCCTAGAGATCAAACATATCCCTAAGCTATCTCCTCTACTCAATGGTCAACATGACCTTCATGGTAACACATCAAAAAAAATAATTCATCCTAGATTTCTTAATTGCCTAGTGTAACTACCTAGTGTTTCCTAGGTGCTCCTGCACCAGAACCACTAATGTAATATTACTCATGATGGAATATTTTAATACATAAATTTCAAATTCTTATTATAATATTGTTTTTGGTATTTAGAAGAAGGGGAAAGGGCTCCTGAACCCAACCAAAGAGTATGACGAGGCCTAGAGGCCACCAAAAAAAACCCAAAAAAATAGTAGGGCTCAAAAACTGACCAACACCCTACAACAAAATCAACACCAACAACATAGAACAACAAAAAAAACTAACCAGCAAAGAACAACAACCCTAAAGACATAACCAAACTAATCAAAGGGCATGTAGTCCCAATAAGAGCATTGAGCAAAAAACCCAAAAACACAGACCAATAGACCCAATTACTCTTTCGGAAAGCAGATAAGGTTCCATTCATTCTCGAGCTATTCCATCACCCCACTGTACTGTTCCATCGAACCAGTCACTCCTCCATGGCCCGAGAGGATTGTTTCTTCTGATGGCTTTCCTAGCCTTAGTCGCCCCAATGACCACACCAAAGATGTCATTTCACATTATTCCCAAAGTAATAACCATTAGCTTATTGAAGGCCATGTCCATCTTTTCCACTTTATTTTGGAGCTCACAAATTTGGGAAGCATAGGGATCCAGGGGAATAACATTATCTTGCATCACCCCACTATTTTCCTTCATTGGTTGATCATCCATCCCCTTCGTGACCTCCTTAACCACCTCCTAAATTTTGCATCCAACATTCTAAATCCCTTCATCTTCCTCATCCTCTGAATCTTCGACCACCAGTTGGTCATCACCAACCATTTCTTCATCCTATTCACTACTCACAGAATCATATGAGAGATCTTCTCCCAACACAATTGTTAACTCCTTTTTACTCAAATTAATGGGAGGCAAAGTTTCCCCTTTAGGGTCATCTCGGACAGGCTCTTCAATTTTTTTTTCCCTTTGGCAAATTGGACAACAAGCCTAGCTGACTGCCTCTCACCTCTCCCACTACTAGAATCGTCCAATTTTCCTTGCTCCTCCTTATCTCTAATTTCAATGGTGACTTATTTTGGTTCAAGAATATCATAGGCTTTTATTTTAGTGCCATAGTTACTCGAGGGGTTAAGACAAGAATCTTTTTCTTTCTGGTTTTGAGTAGTAGGGTTTTCCTTGGTAAGAAGGTTCTTAATTGAATATTGTTTTGAACTGGAGGGACCAACGAGGGGATTTTTGGTGGGGGGGTCTCATAGAGGAGGTACCTTCACCAGAAGAAATAGCCAAAGAAGGGCCCAGGAGGGGTTCTGTATGAGAAATAGGGGCAACCAAACTAGTAGAGATACTACTAGGAGGACCCTGAAGGGGGTAATAGCAACAACATAATTATAAAGAAATTGGATCAAACCTTGATGTAGAGGGGGTGAGGTGCCCTTAGCTTTACATTGCTTTAAAGATGAAAATAGAACTTGAAAGGAATGTTAATTCTCTCATTCCTACATATATGACATATAAAGGGAAAATGGTACTCGTGGATAGTGGTGTAGCTCCCTTCCAAAGTGAAATACTTCATGATATGAACACTAACAACTTCATAAGGAAACGATAGGTGTTCTCTGTCATAGCTATTTTGACATCTCTCTAGCTTATCACCACCTTCTAAGAAGCTATCCATAAACCTCTGGTAGTTACCATTGCTTTTTTTGGACACCCTTAGGCCATTGTAAGGAAGACCCATCATAGCTATGATCAACATGGGGGACACTTCAAACCCTATACTGCCAATCTAAACTCTATCATCTCTCTAATAATTATAAAACTTAGCAATAATGTCGTCATTATAACCACACATCACCATAAAGAATGGAATCATACTAGCCTCCTTGAAGAGCTTCAAGAGCTCAATTTTTTGTCATAAAGGCACACAAGATAATGGCTTAGACTTATTCCTTAGACCCCCAATGGAGTTATAGTGGTAGTGTTTGATGGAAGAAAAATTACCTTTCTTAATAATTGAATTAGTGGGTAAAATAATAATAAAAGAAGCAATAATATAATAGTTTCCATAGTTTTGCAGAAAGATAGCTGACAAGACCTTTGCTAGCAAGGTGCTATCATCACACAAATTCTAGAAAGATCTAGTAGAATCCTAGATGTAAGTTGGAGGGTGGATAAAATTCTGCCAAATTTTAGTAGCCCAATTCGAAAGACCACAATTAGTGTGAGAGAGACGTTGCAATCAATAATGATGAAAAGTAGGAGCCAATAGTAGCCCAAAATCTGATTGAAAGAATGTCTAAAATATTGTGGCTCATGAAAACATGCGAGGGCGCAATGAAGAAAGGTCGTTGGGATTATTTGTCATGATTGAGTCAAGCCTTGATTCCTTGGCTTCATGGGAGAAAGGATCTATCATCACGCCATTCAACCTTCCCTCAAAAAGTGCATCATTGATAAAATAATCCATCTCATGGAAGAAAAAATTTAGAGCATAAGTCCATAAAGGACTTATCAAAACATAATAAATGTAACAGACTACACCTTCTTTCAATAAGTTACCATGAAATTTTCACCAAATAGTAAATAACTAAAAACATAGATGAAAAGAGGTACAATTTTTTTTTCCTTAAAATTTGGAACATGCTCTTGCATAATTGTTACCATAAAGATATAATAAAGAATTTTCACAATATTTTCTAACTGAAAAGAACAAACATCTATCACTTTTTTATTTCAATTAATTGATTACATCTATTTAAGCTAAAACAATAACTAATAGGATTAAGGTCAGAGATGATCCCACATCTAGATTTTTTTTGTCTTCCAAGACTCGACATGCCATCTGCAAGAGGGAGAGCATCACTTGAGTGTTTTACCTCCAACCATGGACTTAAGCGGTCCCCTGCACACCTTCCTAACTGGAAGTGGCCCTGCCCTTCAATGAAGGTATTAGTCAAGAATCTTCTTAGTTCTGCCATCTGAGCTCTGGTGTTGTGCCCTACTTAACTAATACTATCACATAACTATGGATACCCTCCAACTATGTACGACACATCTAACTAGCTAAGTATCTGGGTCACAGTGAACTGACAAGTGCATGCAGAGACAACTGCACTCACTATGGCCATAGTATATATTTGTATCATAAATATAATCGCTTCTAAGAGCGAAGTCGTATGTTCACCCACCCTACTCGACTTGGAATACCTTTCCTGACTTAGGGTATACTAGAACTAATTGTTCCACCCAGTAAGCATTCACAAAGAACTTAGACTCAAGATAACTTGTCTCACTAAACATAACTCAACCGAGTTGATAAGATGTCATCTTTCTTGAACCCCTAGGTTACTTGGCGTAACTTTCAGGCCTTGGCAACTGCGACTAGTTCAAGAAATGAATTACAAGAGGTATTTCTCCCCATAATAGTTTACCCAACATCTCCTTGCCAATATGAACAACTAACTTGACCTTATTGGTCATAGAATGACAAGGAAAACTTCATTTACATAATACCCTCTACTGAGCGGTATTTGACTATGTAGAAAACCCTAGAAGGGTTTGGTCACTCATAAGGAAACACTTTTATATCATAATTCATTTATCAAAAGGTAACAAGGATTCTATCCTTTTAAATTGTTTAGACAATCATGCAATTGTAGCACCTAATGTGCTCATTAAATCATTACCTCTTTTTCCTTGTATTCTTTATTTATTGGTGAAATGTTTAAACATAACTAGTCTAATGCTGAAGATACCTTCTTCTTGTGATAGTCTTGAATGTTCAGTGTCATAACTTCACTATAAAGTCATCCTTTAGTAAGTGAAGATTCATTAAGTAAACAACTCATCCAGGGGTTGTTGGTTACTTCTGACTTGAGTACCCGAGTTACTTTTAGTAACTACCTGGGTCTTGGCTTCAACCACTTGCTTGAGTCTTAACCCTAACCCTTGAGGGCAACAATTATTGTGATATAATCATTGAGAAAATCTGGTCACAAAACAATATTTTCTTGACCTTCCTGTTCATAATATAATATAAGTATTCATAGACAAAGTCTACATAGTAATGGTTAGATTTCCATTAAGAATTTAACTTCCTTAAGGTTTCAGTCATTCATGCATTTCAGTGAAATCTTGTCAACTAAGAGTAAACATGATTGTAGACCATCTAGTGCCATCTTACATTAAATTTGCATAACTTAAGTGCTTACTCACCAATTTTGTGATTTAACTAGTCTGGTAAAATACCTTGGGCATTGAATCCCTTTGTTATGTATCTACAACATCTAGGGTTTAGGCTACTGCCTCCATTCAAGCCCTAGCACGAATTAACAAGTTTTTACCTTCTCGCAAAAGTTTTGGGGCTTCTTTAGTAATATGGATGACACTAGATCATTGTCAAGATGTTCATAAGGTTATATAAAAGTATATAGGCATTATTTACAATTACCTGACCTAGGTGATTTCAATAAGGAACATATTAAGAAGAAAACACTCCTTTACTTCATTATAATACAAGCTTGGTTTTATACCCACCAAGTTTGGTATTTCTTCTGAAGGAGGAAAATAGTCTCATAATCAACAAAGGTGGTTTTCATGATTCATCCCCAAACTCGACTTTTTCCATGAGGACTTGAGGGTAACATACCCCAATATTTCCTTTAAAGCATCTGAATCATTCCAAGGAAATCTCTAAATTAAATTTTCTCATCTTGGAGATTTGAAGAAATCTAGGGTAAACCCACAAAAGTGGTTTACAATTCCAGCGAGGAAGGAAAAGTTGCAAAAAATGACCCCATGCAAAAAAAATTGGTTTTTGAGGGTTTGAACGAACTTTTGGTTTGAGTGAACCCCCCTTCGAGCGAACCCATTTAATGATGGGGCCCACCATTCCCAGAAAAAATCCAAAAGTGAAGGCTTGTGGAAAGGGGGTTCGAGCGAACCCCCCTGGTTCGCTCAAACCCCCCTTTTCCCCCCTTCTCCCCCTCAGGCACCCAAAAAGTCTAGAATTTTGTACTTTGAAGCTCGGGTTGAGGATGAAAATGGAGACTTCATAGAAACAACTGGATGATGGTAGTCCTTGTAACAAGCTATCCAACAAATATAATTTTAATATGTTTTAGTTTTATTATGTATTTTCTTTTTTAGTTTTATTAAACATAGGTTTTTCACTGAAAATCAAGATCTTTGTTCTGCACATATGGAAAAATAGCAGATTATCAATTTTTTTTTGAAAAATATGAGTGCATCAGATATTGAAGTCATTGATCCAACAAAAAAAAAATGAATTTCGATACATACAAAAAAAGATACACATTATATGGTCCGCCTATGTCTTAATTGTAATTGGCTTGACTTCGAAACTTGATTAAGAAAAAATATTGAATAAAACACTATGAAACCAATTGGAAGCACTAGATATCATAGTTAAAAATCTAAATTCGAAAAAAATAGAATTTTATCCTTCATGGAAAAAAAGTGATGCATTATACGGTGAGCATCACTCCTTAAAAATGTTGTTTACTGAAAAAACTAGTTTTCGAAAGAGATGGAAAAGGAAGTGCAATCTGATTCCAAATTTTTTGAAAAAATAATATTTAGAATCCACAAACAAAATTTCACAAATCACTAGTTTTCATCATCTTCAAATTCCTCACGGTTTAGCTGCTATAGGTGCTCGAAAGTGAAGATTTAGTTAGAAAAAATTATTTCAGTGTCCAGTTTGGCCAAAACTTGTAAACCAGTATTGTGGGATCACCCTCATAATGATTCATGTATGAAATGATTATGGCATCACTTCCTCACTATTGGTTTTAGTAACCTTTATAAGCACAATGTATACATATATACATACAGGGAAAAAACTATATCCATTTTAAAGAAAGGTGAGATTACTTGCCTTACAGTGAATGTGATAGCTCATGTCATCTCTCCACTATTCAAAATTTGAACTTGAAGTTAATATGGATGCAACAAGCATTTCGTTTAAGCCTCTCTAGTAAGGAAATCTTTTCTTCAACTTCCTTCTTACTCTTTGTAATACCTCCAATGTAGACAGTGCCTATTTTATCTCCACAGTTGATGTAAAATCTTGGAGAATGAGAGATTCTCGCCAATGACAAAGGAAATATAGGAGACCCTCTGCCCATCCTTAGAAGGAGTTCTTTTAAGAAATATTTCTCCATTGCCTCCAAATGAGACATTGACTAGTATCTTTGGTCATTGTTCACAGTGCACTTAAGAAGTGATATCTACATAGAAACTGGCTCATATGTACCAAGGCATTTCATCATCTGATAGTCTGAATTGGCCGTGTCAATCAACACACCTTATCATTGTCTAGAAGGCTTGATAGACATTCGCACAACCTTCCTTAGGATACCAAGTAGTGGTTTTAGAGAGTCACTAATGCCCAAGTTTGGCATTTTAATCTCATATTCCCTCTCTGGTTAGTAGATTTAAAACATATTTAGTAGTTCTGTTCAGGATCATCAAACCCCCATCCACCCAATTCATGGGCTAGAGGCTCCTCTCCCAAGTACTCTGACTATGCGGAGAATGCCCCCAAAGAAAAAGGGGTCGAGATTTCCTAGGAGTTGCGCCTACGCCCCCGGTCTTGCTTTCGCCACCATTCCCCACTTGAGGTAAGGTAAGTGATCATCGTTCTCCGCCCCCCAAAACTCATGACCATCCCACGACCCAAAAATAGTTACCAAGATCAATTGGCAGTTTTATAACTGAATTTCTATTCAGTTTCTAGCCTCCAACTGACTGACTGCTTTCCCGCAAATCCCTATTATGAGTAGTTTAAATACAATTAAAGAAAAAATGAATAGAATCTGTAGCAAAAGTCCCGGTGGTGATGGAGTCCTATTATCATTATCGATCCCCCAAATGTTCTTCAAAACTAAATTAAACTAGGCTCATAAGGAAGCTAGTCGGCCGCTTTAAGAGGGGACTCCAAACTAACTTCTATTGACATTGAAAATGACCAAAGAGTAATACCATTCATTGTCTCTTGGGTAACAACCTTATAAGCCTATATAGGCTGTGCCAAAGCCACAACGTGGCATATGTAAAACTGAATTTAAAAGTTAATATAAGCCAACACCAAGTCATGGTTAAAAGGGGAATCGAGAATTTATGAAGGTTGACTATTTCTGATAGTTAATGTTTATTATCATGCTATTCATTGAGGAAAGTGTGAGGAGTTAGTGGCCTTTGTAAGAGGCATTTATTTGGCCTCCATCCACCTCTCAACACACTAAGATAACATTATTCATTATCACTCTTTAATATATATATCAGATATATAAAAGAATGAGTAAATGTACAACTCTCTTTGCATTATTATACATATATTTATATACGTAAATGAACATATATACACCAACATTGATGAGCATTCATTATATATGTTGTAAATATATAACTATATGAGCTTTGTATATATATATATTTTATTAACATGTATGCATGCCTATCTTTATACATTATACAACTAAATGGTTATTCAATTGTTTTTCCAAAGCATTTAAAATGAGGGGAATAAGACTTAATGACCTTGTAGGTTACTTACCTATGTGATGCCACTATCAACCCTAGACACGCATGGTTAAACGAAGCCAACCACTTGACCTATAAAAAAATTAGTTGGCATTGCTTAAGAATTCATAACTTTACCCCTATCCAAGGTGATACTCCCCCTCTTTCTCTTTGGAGGTGTCCAGATCGCCCCTGCAATCTCACACAAGAAAAAAAAATGTAGTTAGCCTGAAAATCATTACATCAACTTTCATATCATTGAATTTTCATTAATCATTTGCTTTTAAAGAAATAGAATCATCTCATAGTATTGCATCATATACATGACATCAAATAATCATGATCATTCCATTTAAATGTAGTAACGTAATATGCAACTTTCAAGGTTTCATAATCTTGTGATTCATTAGAATAATTACCATAAAGTGAAAAGTAATTTTAGGGATCTAAGGTGGGGTGTAACAATAAATAGCAATATCCCAAGGCATAGGATATTTTCCAATTAAGTCTCCCATCAGTGTCAAATCATGGAACTTACAACACCAAGTCACCAAGGCATATGAGGTAATGAAGTCTGCCAAGGCTGACATCATCCATCCCATGTCTAAGTCATCCATCCTGCCACACTTATTACATCTCACCCCCTGAACTAGACCTAGATAAGCATGTCAGGTATACAAACAAGCCTCCATTGCCCAAACCATGTGGCTCACCATCTTATCGCCACAATTTGTACCTTTCACTTTCTGAACAGGATCCATCCTTTTGCATCACGTCATCTTGAGAATGTTTTATCATAATATTGTTATTTGTATCAATACAATACAATATTTTTTCTTAATCAGTTTAAACATCCAATTCTATTGTTATAAGAAAATCCCGTTATATTTATGAAGATTTTTGTGATTAACATAAATAAAGTGTATTTTTTCAAAAGAAAATGAAAATAAAGATTATAGTTTATTACTTGTAATGTTGTTATCGAGATTAAAAAATATTTGTTGAATTTAGATAAAGTATGTAGCAATAATTTGACTAGAAATAGATGTTTTCAAACATGAATGAATAAATTCAATCAAAAGTAAAGTTTGGGAATAATACTAAATTGTCCATATTAGGAAAATAAAGCATTTAAATCTAAACCAAGCAAGGAAAGAAAAAATATATCCTTGATGTGTATTATGTTCTTGTTGTAAATCATAATCTAAAAAGAATAAAAAATTTAGTGCAAAAATATAAAATTTTATTTAAAAAATTGAACACTCATCATTCTTGATAAAAATAGTAGTAGATTGATTACAAAAGTGCCAATGATAAATAATAGGATTGATCATAAAAGATAAAAAATATTTGTTGTATTCAGATAATGTATGTAGCAATCATTTGACTAAAAATAAATAGATGTTTTCAAACATAAATGAATAAATTCAATCAACAGTAAATTTCAGAAATAATAATAAATTGTTCATGCTAAGAAAATAAAGCATCTCAATTTAAACCAAGAAAAGTGAGAAAAAATAATATTCTTGACATGTGTTATGTTCTTTAGTGATCCCACAAAGCTGGTTTACAATTTCTGGGAGGAACTGAATTTTGCTGAAATCACATATTTTTAGAAATTATAATGATTTAAGCCTTAAAAAGTCCCATTTAAAGCATTCCAATTGAAGATGGTTTGATCAAACTACCTTAGATCAAACCCCCTTGGATAGAACCCCGCTAGTTTTAAACCATACCTATAACAGAGTCTCCTTTACACCTATCAAAATGCTGATAAAAAACCACTTTTGATTTGACTTTTGGGGGATCAAATGAATTTGCTTAAAATTTATATTTTGTAAGTATGTAGTCCTTATTATAAGCTTCCCAAAAAGTATAAATTTAAATAAATTTAATTTTATTATTATATTTATTTTTTATTTCTTGTGAATGTAGGCTTTTCATCAAAAAACAAACTCTTTGTTCTACACATGGAAAAATAGCAGATTATCAAAAAAAAATTTAAAAAATATGAGTGCACTAGATATTGAAGTCCTTGATTCAACACACAAAAAATTTGAATTTTGATACATACAAAAAGCATTACGCGTTATACGGTCGTGCTATATCTAAATTATAATTAGTTTGACTTCAAATCTTGATTAAAGAAAAAATATTAAATTAAAAACTATCTAACCAAGTGGAAGCACTAGATATCAGAGTTACAAATCTAAATTTGAAAGAATTAGAATTTTATCCTTCATGGAAAAAAAATTATGCGTTATACGGTGAGCGTCACTTTTTAAAAATGTTGTTTTCTGATTTTTTTTTTAAGGGAGATAGAAAAAGAAGTGCAATCTAATTCCAAAATTTTTGAAAAAAATATATTTAGAATCTATAGACAAAATGTCACGAAACTCTAGTTTGCATCACCTTCAAATTCCTCACGGTTTAGCCATTATAGGTGCCTGAAAGTGAAGATTTAGTTAAAAAAAATTATTTCAGTGTCCAGTTTGGCCAAAAATTGTAAACCACTATTGTAAAGATTGGTGTAAAGCATAATCTAAAAAGAATCAAGCAATTAGAGAAAAAATATCAAAATTTATTTTAAAAATTGAACACTCATCATTCTTTATAAAAATATTAGTAGATTGATTGCAAAAGTGCTAATACAAATAATAGGATTGATCATTAAATAGAAAAAATAAATTGTCTATTACATTAAAATGTTATAAAAGAATAATCATTTTTTGATTAGATTAAGACTGGAAGCCTAGTACCCATTAAAAAATAGCCATAGAGGTAGACGAGGAACTCCCAATAAGTGAGAAAACCAAAAACTAGAACAAAAACTTAAAGCTTAAACAATTTGACCAACAAAAAAATAACTAGGAAAGCACATAGAGTTGGGACCAACACATAACCACAAAAGACCTACAGGTCTCCCAACGATACTAGTGATCACATTCCATACCTGAGACAAGAATTGGAGCTTCTTTTCAAAAGTCATAGGCCCCTGCTAAATGGCCTGAGTATCCACCATGACATCATGAGCCAAGGTATCCACCATTTTACCCTTCTTCTTCTGCTTATGACCATCCTTTGGACCATCCACAACCCGCTTCCCCTAGTACTTCCTTAAGTCATCTTGAAAAAATTGAAGGGTGAGGGCAGTGTTCTTCATGGTTTCTTTACTGTAATTGGTGATGACCCTAAGGCATTGCATGGGTTTCTCCTGGTTCTGATAATCTCAGTCAACAAATTCCTTTTTTCTTCCTACATACCAACAATGGCACACAAATCTTCTAGCTCCTTTTCCCACCTTTCCCACTTCTTGAATGACTTGGCCAAAGAGGCAATCATGTCCTAGTGCTCCTTGTTCTCCACCTCCCCTAGCCACAGGACATGCTACTCGAGAACCTTGCCCTCCAGAAATTGGATTCTTTCTTTAGCCATGATCAACTGGCCCAAAAGCCACTTCATGATATCCTTCTGAATGTTGATTATCTCTGAGATTTCATTGATTTTTTACCCAGGGGTCAGTAGGAGCATGAATCAACCTAGGTTTAGTTTCAGTTTCCTCTAGATTGATGCAAAGGTTGGGAGAATTTTGAGGGTTAGGGTTAGAAACATGGAGTGTTGGGAACACAAAGATATTCACACGAGCATAAGATTGCAAAGCAGAGTTGGCCAAGGTGGGATTCCACAATTTATCATTTGAGTTGTCAGACTCCCCCAACATAAAAGTAGAAATAGGCATGGGTTCCAACAAATGAATGCATTTGATGGGGTCCAAGGGGGTTTCATTCACAAGGGATTTTACCTAGGATTAGGTGCTACAACAAATGGCAGGAGGGGTTTCATTGAGAGTAATAGAGGGGATAGGGTCCATAGAGGGATTGGTGGGGCCGTGAATGGTCAGCGTGTTCTTTCAAATAGAGGTAGGGGAGGGAAGTAGCGTAGAATGAAAATTGAAGAGATGATAATTAAGGCTCTGGTGGATGGGTAATTTCTCGAATTTAGCTTGGACACTTCTAACAGATTGCTCAAGCAAGGATAGAATCCAAAAGGGGAAGTTCATTTTTACATTATACCTAAGATGATTAAGCATAGGGAAAAGATGAGCATGGAGGCAGCGGAAATTCCCTTCCAGTGTGACATACCTCATAAGGACTTCGACAGTTTTTCTCTAGAGGATAGGTAGGTCCATGCGATTAAACCCATTCTGCAATCTATTGACCCTCTCACCCTCTTTCAGAAAATGTTTCATGTCTTCCTAGAGTAATGGCTTTTCAACTTACGAGGAATGGAAATCCCTTCCAAAAATATCTTTGTCACCTTCACAATGAGCTCAAGACTCACCATGAAGGAGACCCCTTCAACAATAACAATTTCTTCCGCCCAAGAATATGCAAACTCCAAAGAAATCTTGGGGTCATGCCCCTACATCCCCTCCACAAATGAAGCCAACTTGCCTCATTCTAGAATGACCCAAACCTCCTTCTCTTGCTTCCATCTATCGCAGTTGGTAGGTTCATCCTGAACCAAATCACCCCCCCATAGCTAAGAACACAAATTTCAAAGGTAATACCAACTATAGAAATGGCTATACAAAAACCAGAGCTACTGGGTAAGTGCACCAAGATGGTTCCCAAAAAGGGGGCTTAAGTGGCCACTTTTTTTTTGAAATCAGGAAATACTGACCTTGGACATGAAATTGAGGATAGTTACACTCAAAATTTTGAGATGGAACAAAACAAGGATCGAAGTGCTCTGAGTCTACTTACTCATCTACTCATTTTTTTTGAAAATGGTTGAGACTAAGGGGTTCAAAAGAGGGACGTACACAAATTGGTGCTATTTTTGTCAGAAAACATAACATAGCAACTCTTGTATGACCTTGGCACGGTGAAATTTTTTGTAGTATTTTTAAAATCGCTACGGTCAAACGTTAGCTAATATTATCTCGTTGACGTATGATTTTTCTGATAATTTTTTAATGAATATTTGATTTTTTACTAATTTTCTAAGTGGGCACTTCCTGAAAAGTAGAATTTTGGCCGTGCTCCCCCTAAAATTTTTTGAAGGTAACTGATTTTTTTTTAATTGTTTTAAAAAAAAATGTAGAATAGAGTCTAGTTTCTAAAAATGTAATTTATTTGAAATTTCGATGAATGGTTAATTTATAACGAAAAAAAACCAAACACTGCTTTTTGGTGAAAAAGAGACATACAAACAAAAGAAATTATGGATGAAAGGCTTAACATTGTTAAAAAGTGAAAAAAATTGCATCGTTGGATAGCTAAGAGAGAACCAAACATTACCCATGTGTTTGCTTTTGTCGATATTGAACCAGATGCAATCCTGATGGTGAGCACGAACCCGATTATGTGAAAAAATTGTAGAATTTGCAAAAACACGTATCTGGTCATTGGGAATGCCCTCCAAGCCTTCGGGTTGGTATTTCAAGGCAACTACCAATGCTAAGGCTCAGAGATTCCCAAAGCAAAATATAACGCACTCGCATTATAGCGCACTCGCATTATAACGTGAGCGCGTTATTTCCTAGTTTTGATCTCATTATGTTTCATCGATATGCGTCCTTTTGCCTCTTGCATGTCATTGTAGCATTCTGTTTGTTATGTCGAAACCAAAGAAATCCTCCTGTCCTAATGTGTTTCGCTATGACCTCATGGAGTCAAGGAAACATCATGTAGATAATGTTTCATTATACCAAGAGTCACCTCGAACGCCATCTCCCTGTCGCTAAGACATAAGAAATTTTCTTACCGAAACATGCTTCCTTGCTTCATCCATTTTGCTATAACCTTGAGATATCAGAGAGACATCTCATAGATTAGACTTTGCTTTACCGAAAAATCTTCATTCATCATGAGTCACTGTGACAAATTGGTTCTCTCACCGATGTATTCTTTTATCTTTTATCAAATGGAGACTCAGAGGGATGAAAGATATGTAAAAATCATCATATTTTTACAGTTCCAATAGGACGGAGGAAGAGAGTGGGAGAGAGTGTGGGACAGTGGGTGAGAGGGTGGGAGAGGGTGCGAGAGAGTGGGAGAGGGTGGGAGAGAGGAGGGAGGGATG
>VDFB02054866.1:0-37692 GCA_007258455.2 Sequoia sempervirens
ATAATTTTAATAGAATGTTTTGAGTGAGATATTTCAATTATTGACTTCAATAAAAGCTAAACAAAAGGTCGCCCTTCCAAAATTTTATGTATATTCCACTCACCCTGTAAGAATATATGACATTTGACAATATTATCACAGAATGGTAAAACTAATACAGAGTACAGAAACACAAAATAAGACAAGCGTACACCCACAAGGACGAGAAAACTTACCAAAGAGCAAAAAAGTAAGAATGATAGCATTTCTTCATTAAGATAACATTAGAATAACTTTATATACATACAAGAATATATACTAGGGGTTCCTCCATTATTAGTGCAATAAATGTTGAAGCAAATAAACTTGAAGACACTGCAGCAATTTCAGAAATTGAGAATAGGAGAAAACTTTGCATGGAAAAAACATAACACTTACACTAACTTCTGTATGCAGATCTACTTCACTGGCTGCTTTAAGTTTTGCAGATGTATCTTTCACCATCTGTCCAATATGTTGCCTAGTCTTATGCCTGCCAATCATTGAAAGGTACTTGAAATGTAAGTAGCATTCATTACAATCATGCTATTAAAATTCTGGAAAAGTGCAATTGTATCAAGCAAATGTCCAATCAATCATTGAAGAATAACCAACCACAAAGCCACAAGATACAGGAACAGCAGTTGTAATTTTGAAATTTGAGAATACAAGAAAATAAAATGTACAAATGAAATATATGAGAAGACATAAGATCTTACAGTCTAACCCAAAGGATAGTCCATGTATTTTTCTACCTAAGAGCTTATATAACAACAGGTGCAAATCTTAAAAGTAATTCAGAAGTTGAAACCCTCAACATGTTTGAGTGGATTATGGTTTGTAAACTTGAAAGATAATCAGAAATGCTTCTAAAATCCAGTGTTCCATGGATACACATCCCTCACCCCCCAAAATCTCAGTGTTTCTAGGACAGTCTCTGAGACTCGGGGACGGGGACAAAATGTTCCCCCTCCTCACATAGGGGAGGCATCCAAGGGAAGTCCCCGTTTGAAGGGGATGATGTGGGCACTCCCAGCCATCCCCAAGATGGGCATGGGATGCTTGGGTATCTCTCAACCATCCTGGGGAAGGCTGGGAGTCCCCCCACCCCAACCAGCCACTAAATCATTTTTTCAACACTTAGAAGATAAACAGTAAGACTAAATCTCTCTTATATGTAACTTGGTTCTTAGCCTCTTGGGGTGTATTATTGCTTCCTTGACACTCAGAACTTCTATCACGAACACTGTCATAAACTTCTCTTATACTAATAAGTTGGGTTCACCAATAATGACATACATTCAGCACCATGTACTCCTAATAGCTATGCAGATTAGTATCACAAATTTACAGAAATTATAACAGCTAACAATGACAAAAGCTTCCCTTATTCTTATAAGGCAGGCTCACCAATAATGACATGCATTCAGCACTATTTCTCTTTAACAGCTATGCAGAGAAGTATGACAAATTTACAGAAATTATAACAGCACATATCAAACAACTATAAATGCAAATAGCAGCAATAGAATGATGATTCAATATGTCAAATGGGTGTGACTATTGATGATATTTTTTCAAAATAGTATATTAATAACTAACTTAACTAAAATACGTTCAGCGTCTTAATGAACTTCTGTATACTTGGTGCACAACTATATGCTAAGCACACGTTAGTACCTTCTAAGCTGCCTATACATGATGTCAATGGTTTCTATTAAGAACTATATCATATTTCACTATATTATATTATATAATATTTTAATTGCAATTTCTAATAGAAAAATTTATAACTAATTTTTCCAGAGTAGCCGGATACGCCCCTGCCCCTTCCCAGGCACATGTATCCCCGTATCTGATACGGATACAGATACGATATGGCATGGATACATGTTGGATACAGTTCCCACACATGCCCAAAAAATTCTGATTTTCTAGCTGTGCCAGATATTGGGTGATTTGACTTTCAAAAAAATTGACATTAATCCTCCTAAACTTAATCAAAAACTTCAATCGTGCAATATTTTTTTGTTTTGTATAAACAAAACCTACACCAAATGAGGAAGACAAATGAAACGTTTTTCTATTTCAGCAAACCATTTTTCTGGGTCTTCTTGCATTGCACCTCTATATTTTTTTTTGGTGTCTTAATTTTTATAGATTTAAGAGAGTTAATTGTTTATAATTTTAAATTTATATTTAATGTTTATATTATGTTGTTTAAATGTTAAATATTTTTAAAAAATTAAAATTTATTCTTTAAATATAAATAAAATTTATTCATATGTATTTAATTGTTTATTCTTTACTAAATTATTAATATTTAAATTTTAATATTATTTTATATTTATATTTACTTATTTGCTTTTAAAGTAATGAAAATCTCCTCTAATAACTTAAAAATTGTGTTAAATATATGTGTGTGTTTTTTTATGAATGTCGTATCCAGTCGTATGCATATTGGGGGTCTTATAAAATGGCCATATCCATATCCGATACCGTATATGTATCCATGTCCATGCAACTTTGAATTTTTCAAGTCCAAGTTGATTTCTACTACTACCCTAAAGGAAACTTGGACCTATATGAGGAGGCTCTGCAGATTCAAGTATCAGGTGAGAAAGGGGGCAAATCATCATCCAATCTCCTCATGCTGACAGTTACCAAATCTAAATCTCCAAGAAGAATCCAAATAATGAGTGACCAAGAGCAATTGTGGAGAGTCCTATCCTTCCACTAAAACAAAAAATGAGGATATATTCAAGCTCTTTACTAGAGCTCTAATTTACAGATATCTGCAAATTTGTCTGGCAATTAGTTTAATTCAGGCAAGACAAAATTGAAGGACATGTGGCAAATAGGAGTATGAGATCCATCTCTGCCCAAGATAATACTCCATTAACCTTTTCCTATAATGATGATTGCAAATGGATCTTCCAAGAACAAGCTTGCCTTTTAGGAATACACTTCTGTTCATGAAACATGACATTTGGATTCCAAAGCAAGATGAGAGATGACATCCATAGGCCCAGTTTTTCACTTCTGCATGAGTGTGGAATGAGCATGTTTTTGAAAAGTACAGGCATTTCACTCAGCAATCTTTATGAATACAAAAGCTTACCATAGAGAACTAGAAGGCATCACTACATACACCCAGATCTGTGCAAATTTGGAACAGAGACACAATATACACTATTACCAAAAACGAAAAGCATGCAAGCAAAGGGTTTTGAATGGATTCAGAATATCAATTATGAAGGAAACCCATTCACATGCATACATTGCCAAGAATATGAATAAATTTTCATAGACAGTCTAGTCCAAAACTGGAAAACCCTAGAAAGCAATCTAGATTGAAAGACAAGGAAGAAAAAAAGGTAAAATAAGATGAAGAAAGGAAGTAAGAAATCAGAATTATAGATCAATTAGGAAATGTGCAAGAACAAGAAGATAGTTTTTTCAATTTTGAGCGGGTGAGGCTCAGAACTTGAACACGCAGCACATGCTTAAAAGCTCATCTAGGTTACAACCCTTAGATACACACACTAGATACACATCGGTCACTTGCTAACGATCCTAACAGCCCTGGGAACACTACATATTGCAGGGAGAATCACCTCGGCCCTGTGAACAGTAAAGATCCAATGTTCTGGCTTTGTGTGTCCCAATATAAGGGTTTTCTCAACCATTGGTTGTTGCCTCAAAGAACCTTCCAGAAAGAAGGGAGCACCTAGATCCAAGAGTGAGCATATAAAAATGTGATAAAACAAGCGAGGAAGAAAAAACAAGCAAAGAAAGAAATTATATTATTGTCCAAAAATAAAAGTAATAACATTTAAGAAATGTTACATAGCAAGAAGGTAAACCTAAACTAATAAACCCCCAAAAATAAGAAAAAAGTTTGACTATTGAAAACTAGTGAGGAGCTACCCTCAATGAAGCATAATCATGAAAGTGTTAATAGCAAGAGAGTAGTGGTGTTGCATGTTTATTAGTTTATACCAAGGCTCAAGCCAAATAATGCTAGCAACATCATCATCTATCAACATGGAAGGGCCAATGCAAGATATAGTAATACTTATAGGGGAACATCATCATCTATCATCATGGAAGGTCCAATGCAAGATATAGTAATACTTACAGGGGAACATTAGTGCCTAGGGGACTAGGCTAGATGATCCTGGGAGGAAGTCAAGTACTTTGACTATAAACTAGACTT
Source organism: Sequoia sempervirens (assembly GCA_007258455.2). Lineage (NCBI taxonomy): Eukaryota > Viridiplantae > Streptophyta > Pinopsida > Cupressales > Cupressaceae > Sequoia > Sequoia sempervirens. The sequence continues at coordinate 4,238 of VDFB02054866.1, forward strand.
AAGAATAATAAGAAATCTATGAAGAACAGCAAAGCCACAATGTCCTGCAAATATCTCTATTTATTTTTCCAAAACTGAGCACAAAGTCTTCATTCCCTGTTCCCTACACAAAGTTGTGTAAAATGACCAAAAAAGTCCTCCCAAATTACATAGCAGACCCTTATGCAGACAAACAACTAAACTTTTTGGTTAGTTAGGACTTCTGAAAAAATACTTTTGAAAAATATAAAGTCTCTTTTAAAATGAATGACTTTATAGTTTATATATTATAATATTTTCGATTTCAAGTGACTTTTAAGATTAATAAACTTTCTTACTAACTCAAACTTCTATAAAAGTAACCTTTAAAATAGTGACTTTATAGGAGGATAAAGTATTTAGAAAAAATTTCATTAAATTTAGCTATTCAAATTATGCCTCCTCACTATGTCTTTCATAGTCGATTGTCTATTCAAATCTGCCATTTCCAGCTTAATCACTTACAATTCTTCTTTCCAGCATCTTTTTCCTCAAGCCTTCAATGTCTCTAATTAGATTGACATTACTGATCTCAGTCCCATCCAGGCTTGGTATCATGGCTGCTCTGTATCCAAATATTTACTCTGCTACTTTCAACAGCTCTTCCATTGATGCTGGCAAAACAATCAGTGTCCTATGTAATATGTCTGATTTCCAATTTCTTGGATGAGACTAGTGTATTGTTACTTTTTGGGTGGACCTGCAACTATTCCAGGATGCAAATGATTGGATCTTGAGCTGAGTTTAGGATCTTTAATTGCAGAAATCATGCTCATCTTCCATGCCAATACACCAAACAATGAATGGTAAAAATCATCTAGTTTTTCAACATGCTTATTAACAAATGAATTAGTTGCAGGCAAAGGATTAGTGCAGCTGCTGATAAGAGGGATTGTTGCACTATTTTAAATTTGTTTTAGGTCTCATACACAAGGGCCACTCTGTTCCTTTATAACAACTTTAATAAAAGGAGTTTGCAAGGGCATTTCTTATATGATTGTATCCAGACAACCTTTGGGTATTTAGTAGAAATGTAAGAATTCTTTTGTCTTCCTATTGTTCTTCTAGCTCCATAGTGCCCAACTATTGACATCTGCAGTTTTATGTCTGTGTTAGCAAAGAGAAACTTTATAATTTCTTCATTTCCCTTAGAGACAGCTACATGAAGGACTGTGATTGCATATCTCTACTGCTTAAATGTGCACCATTCTCTCATAAAAGCTGTTACAAGTGCATCTCTCAGCCATTCCTACTCCAAGTTGTTATAATGAAAAAGTGTAAGGCATGTATGCTGTTTTGTGCATATTCTTCAATGACTGCATTCTTTCAGACCACATTCCTTTCAGGCATATTGTCAAACAGTCCACATGTCACCAATATGCTTTCACACTTGTATACATGCTTATAACAACATTTACTTACTCAACTGATTGCATATGCTTCTATGTTTTGCACACATGTCTAACAGGGCAGCTGCAACAACAACGTGGATTAAAATTCCTCTCTCCTTTACGCTTTGACAGATGTCCATACCTTGTTTCAAATCTCCCAATTGGCACAGGCTAGGAGTGTACTGGCAAAGGTAAATTGATCAGGTTAGAGACTTGCCAACAAATTCATTTGTATCTTGCAAGTACTGTGTTCCATGAGACAATATTTCTTTAAGGTGTTTTGTGAAACAGTTTACATGCTTTGTCTATGCCTCCACACTTTGCTTACATGTTATAACAGCATTAGCAAATATCACAAAGACACATTTTCAAAACCTGGCCTAATTACTTGAGACAGAATTTGCTTTCATTATCCGAGAGCTGCTAGCTTAGCACGTGCAGTAAGAACAATAGTAAAGGTAGACTGATTTGGTCTCATGCGCTGCTACAGCATATTACAGAAAGTTATAAAGCTTATTCACCATCCACAGTTTGTGGCATGCAGATAGATCTCATTCCAACTTTAATAAACCACAAGTCATCCTGATTCAGATCTTCCGGAGCTTGATTGCTGGTTGCAACTAAGACAATTCCCCTGTTCAGACAGTCTTTCTTTCACTGTTCCTTCAAATGGAAGGTTTGCAATCCAACCAGAAAATCTTGCCTGTAAATTTTTTATTTTTTATTTTTTATTTTGTTGAATCCTGTGCATAAGAGCATGTACATCAAGCATTACCACATCAAAGTGCAACCTATGTCAATATTTTACAACTCCCATTAGCATAGACTTCCTTTTCTTCAAATTCAGAATCATCAACTCGAGTACCTGGATTGCTTGCACTCAGTATAACTTTGTTCCCATCAGCTTCATCTGATGACTCGGTACTCCCTCAAGACTTCTATGATCATATGCAGCTGCAACTCTTTGTATAGCTTACATTACATCTTTATTCTTCTTTCCAGCCAGACAAATCTCAAAGCAACATCAGCTGCAGAGATAACAGGCTCTTAATGTGCATATGTAGGTCATTTCTTCCATGTCAAACTTTTTAACTACATATGCAGTCAAAATCTCCACCGCTTTGCATTGTTGGACTTTTGCATGCACATGGAGTCAGAAATCCTGCTACTTTATACCTTGTCAGGCTTTTGAATTTTATTTACGCATAGAATCTCCATGCTTTGTATGCATTGCAGATTTTTGGAGTTACACGCAGTTTGGCAGTTGCTGTTGAACTGCAATTCATACCTGCATCCCTGCCAGTTATGCTTGCAGACTTTTCAGGTGCATACACACAAAAACTCCACCTATGATGTTTCTCAGGCTTGTGGAGTATATGATAATATGAGCAGTTCAGCAGTGCCTGCATAACTGCCACAAGAGTCTGCATCCATGTTTGTGTGTTTTGGCGGGCTTCCAGCCTTTTCATGCATTTTGGCAATTAACTGCATACATATAAAATAAACCCACATTACCCCTAGAGACTAACTTACAGGCTTTCCAGTTGTTTGTGCAAGTCAAAGTCCCACCATTTACCATGTATTTGTTAGGGTTTTCAAGTCTATTTGCACATTTGCAAAAATTACAAAATGACAACAAAAATCCACATCCCACTAAGCTTCTTTTTCTAATGTATATGCGTCAACATTCTCCACCTAAGTATACTTAGTTGGGCTTATGGTGTTTGTATGCAACTTAGTGAAACACAAATATGCATCATATCTCCTGATTCCTGCACACAAACATATATAGGGCTTTTCCACATTCATTGCACATTCGTAAAAATGACAAAACTGTGCATGAACCCTCTATCTTGACATTTTTAAATTTTATTGGGCTTTTCAAAGTTGTCTTCAGTTTCACAAATACTGCCAAACTGCAAAATATCCATATTTCTCTGCCACTTTATACTTGCAGACTTTTCAATTACCAAAGCAAACACCTATATATTGTCGATCTTACGACTCAACACATACATTTTTCAACAATAGTTGCAACACTCACCAAAAACTCGGCAACTCTTTGTATAGCTTACATTACATCTTTATTCTTCTTTCCAGCAGACAAATCTCAAAGCAACATCAGCTGCAGAGATAGCAGGCTCTACATGTGCATATGTAGGACATTTCTTCCATGTCAAAGATACTAGACTCCTGCAAGGGGCGTTGCCCCTTGACCCCACTAGGGGCGCTGCCCCCAAACCCCCGCAAGGGGCACTGCCCCTTGACCCCACTAGGGGCGCTGCCCCTCAACCCCATTGGGGGCATTGCCCTCAAACTCCCATTGAATTCCTTTGATTTTCTAGGTACTCTCCACTATTTACCTTCAGTTTTACAAAAACAATTTGCTATTTTCATTTTGTTTCAGACTATCAGTATCAGCGTATTGAGCATTCCACATGAGGATGCGATTTTGTATCTAATTTTCTTTCAAATCAATCAAATATAACAAGACTCAGCTTGTTTCTTCTATGTACTCATTTTATTGACTCAGTGGATGCATCTTATCATTGAATTTTGCAAAAAAAATGCGTTTTTAATGAAGTTTAAGCAATTTTTTAAGTTGCCGAGTTTTTGTCGAATTTTTACCGTACCGCATTTTCCGTGGTTGGCGAGTTTTTGCAATTGGCGAGTTTTTCAACTATGTTTTCAACGACTTAAAATGACTGAGTTCTTTCCCAAATTACCTATGACCAGGGCAAATGACAACTAATGATTTTTTACTCAAAACTATATAGATCACAAAGGACTTTTACAAAGTTGCAAACAATTCCAAGCACTTGCACAACGTTTGAGAAGACCACTTTGACTAACATATTTCAAATTGGAGGACTCAAAATTTTAAAATTGTCATGATTAAAATTTGAGGATGGTAGTATGGATGTCCCTCGATAGGTGCCAAAAACGTCACAATATTTCCTATAGATGGCAATGTTGTTTTCAACCAAAAAACAACAGTAAAAAAAAGAAACTGATACTAAAAGGGGATCACCCTAACACAACACCTTAAGAGGCCTAAATGCTAAGCTCTTCGTTTCTTCAGGTATGTCCACCCTTGTTCTCCAGCTTTTGTTTGTATTATTCAAAAATATTTTTAATTTGTTAAACATAAGGAATTACACATTGCGATTGCATCATTCATTGGTCCAATCACAATCACAATCTGCTGAATAAATTAAATAGCTCATATAGCATTTGAATAAACAATCTTTTATAATTTTCGTCTATGAATGCTTAATAATAATTGCAGTTATTTTTTCACTTCGAAACATGAAATGAGATTTTAAAAATTGTCATTTTTTGTTTGCACTTGCATTGGGCAATAAAGTTATCTCTTGTTTGCACATACAATGGGCAATAAAGTTTTGTTTTTTGTGAGATAACCCTTCTTAATTCTGACCAAAATTTTAGAAGCAGCTCAATTTGACATATTGCATTTTGTCAAATAGTTAGTCTAACTACTGTACTGAACATTTCATAGAGGTTTGCAACAACGATTCCATTACATAAATTTCATTATATGACAAGTTTCAGATTTGACTTTCATTCATTGCATTTGAAGGAATTCTGAGTAAATAGTTACAGCAGTATATACGCACTCAGTACAGAATTCAGAATATCTAATGTGCTGATTCAAGACTCTATTACAGACTTTCCTGAGCAATATCCCTGAGACAATGAACTCCTCAGTAATACAAATGAGATGCAAAAGGTATACTAAAGCATTAAATACCAGTTGGTAGCCCCTGAAAGGATGATTCTTGGCTGTAGCATTAACTTAATGACTGCAGCAGCAGACTGCACCAAATATTCACGCCCAGTTCCTCATATAAGCGCCCAGTTAACAAAATACTCCAAACAAGAATGATGGCGTCCAATGCAAAACTTCCAGCTGCACCCAAGAGTCACGTCCATGTCTGCATATGCACCCAGTAGCAGTAGATAGATGCTCTTAGAAATCGGTGATATCTTCACATACAACCCATGCGTCACGCCCTTGCTAACTCAAGAATTCACATCACCCTTTCAAAAGACTCACGACTTCAGCTGTATGTGAATACAGCTACAGAAAATGGAGAATAGATACTAAGAAGGCCTGCGACCACCAATTAAATTATCATTTGCTGCAGAAAAATCCACAACTTTGTCCTTAGCACCCCTCCTCTGATATTTGTGATTTCTAGATCAATCTGGACAGGTTTCTTCAAACTGTATTTTATGTAAAAGCTTGCAATATCCACTGAGCTGGGGTTTCCGTCCCACTCACATCAAACCAGGGGTTTCGTCCTAGAGAGCCATTCTTCAAAGTTCGGCAGAGAGAGAATTAACAAAACAAATAATGATTTCTGAATGTCACTTCTCTTCCCAGCCCAAGCCTTTTAAAAACTGAAGTTGCCAATTTAATCTTCAAAAAGCAGTCCATCTTCCCATAAGGGTCTTATTTCCCTTTTCAACAAAAATCAATGATCTTATCCATATTAAATAAATCGCCCCTTAGTGGAGAATAAATTGACTTAGGCATATTTGATTTATTTACCACCATGAAGAATCGCCTAGAGAAATAAGGAATTGTCACTTAAAGTGGCCCCCATTTATAAACTCGATGAATAATTAAACATTATACACCTGACTTTAGCTTTACGGGCTCCAATTTAATTATTCTTATTATTCCCCTAATGACAAATATAATTCTAACCTCCGGGAAATAAAAAGGATAGAAAAAAAAACTTCATAAATTACCATCACGCGAAGAGGGACATTACAGTCCTCCTTCCCAGAGATTGCTTGTCCCAAGCAATCAGTACCTGCATACCTAACACCAACTTCCAGGATCCCATATCAGTCTCTGAAATCCGCAAACTCTGTTATCTAGAGCACTATACTGCAAGAGATTTGCAAATGACATCACCTTGTCCCTCCTAGAAAGTAGTATAATGATCCTCAACATGTAATCAGAAAACTCACCATCACATACCTTAGTCTTCGCAGAAGACCGCTACGCTACTCTGATTATCATGCTCTCCAAATCCCCATAAGGATGGTGACTCATAATTGGAAGTGAAAGAGTCATTAGAAGTGAAAGAGTCATGCAACATGTAGAGTTATTTACCTCATCATCCACAAAACGAGCCTCCATCCTCTTTGTTGTTGCTATACTTGGAGCACCATCTGCTAAAGCTCTCAATACAATCTTTTTCCCATCCACTGTGAACTCTAACTCCACCCGCTGGAAATCCTACATGTACCTCCCAAGTGACTGTAGCCATTGAATGCCCAAGACAATGTCGGATTCACCAATCCCAACCGCATAAAAATCATCACTGACCACATAATCATTCAACTGCACACTCAACTGAAGAACCTTCTTAGTGAAACTCATTTTAAATCCGTCAGCCAGCGTAACTCTAAAACCTGGAAATTCCTCAGCCTACAATCCCTTCCTCACAACCAATCCCTCGTCAATGAAGTTGTGAGTAGCTCCACTGTCAATTAAGCAAATGACCCACTGTCCATTAAAAACTCCCCCCACTCAAAAAGGATGATACTTAGGAACTCCCGATAGTGCCACCATAGTATCATGAGCTATATCTCCTGTGTCGGTATCATTGTGTGGTTGCTTTTAATGATCACTATTTGAACTCGTGTCAACCTCCTCATCAATATAGGAATAGACCTCTATGTAATGCACCTTGCCTTTTCCAAGGTGCCTGTGATTTGAGTCCCACAGTTCCTTGCAAGTAAAACACAACCCCTTCCTACGTAGCTCATTCCTTGTTTCAAAATCCAACGTAGGTTGCATAGGCTTAGGCAGATTGAAATCCTTTTGTTTTGATTGTAATTCACTAGAGGTCTTTCTCTGTGGTTGGAAGGGAGGTGTAGTCTCCAAATCAAGGGCTAGGCCAATGGCATCATGTAGTGTACTAGGCTTATGAGCCTTCACTAAACCCTTCAATCTGTCACTCAGACCCTCGACAAATAGCATAGTAACATGCCTCTCAGACATATCAAGAACCATGACTACCATTTTCTAGAACTCATTGATGTAAGTCTCAACATGTCCAATTTGCTTCAGTTGAGCCAAATCCCTGTAGTAAACCTCAATATCCTTCCGGTCAAAGTGTGCAATCAATTTATTGACAAACTCCTCATATGAACATATCAAGGCATGATCCTATGATACTAACCCATGGTGCCACCAGTCATATGCTACACCCTCCAGATGCATCATAGAAAATTGTATAGCCTTTTCTTCCTCCATAGGTTTCAAGGACAGAAATGTGTCAAGTTCAAGCACCCATGATCTGGCACTTATCTTCCCACTTCCATCGAAGGTCGGTAAAGGGATTTTATTCAATGCTTCCTTGTATTCCTTAGGTTGAGTACCTTGACTAGTTTGCCTTCTGAGACCCCTTTCTTGCCTGTCCAATCTGGCTCTGGACCTATCTTTCCGCTGATTCATAAACTGATTAAGATTGATTAACGTCCTCACATCAGGAGGAAGAGCTTTGTATTCATCGTAGGCTACCATGACATCAACAGTGATGTCTGTTTCTTCCTCCAACTCCGGAATTGCTTCTTCCTCAGTTCGCCTTGGCACAAATGTAGGATGTAAAGGCCGATCAGACCTTGTGCTTGTTGTCTTAACAGCATTAGTGGCCGTTCTGTCAAGATTTTCGTGACCAGCATCACTTCTACTATGATCACTGCTTGATCTACTCGATCTAGCACGGTCCACTCTCATTTGGCCCATGGATGTGATCATACGATCCTGGAATTGCTGTAGCATTTGCTGCTGCTGTTGGGCAAATGTGGTCAGGAAGTTATCAAACTGCGCTTTCAAATTTCTCGGCAGGCTTTCACCTCTTCTCTCACCCATCTCAGCTTCAACTGTGTTATTATCAACTCCTTCTCCCTGCTTTACTGACCTACTTCTGGTGAAATACCTATGTGACATGCAATATTGAAACCCTAACAGGCTGGCAAGATTCTTGGCTCTGATACCACTAAAATAACCCTTCTTAATTCTGACCAAAATTTTAACAGCAGGTCAATTTGACATATTGCATTTTGTCAAATAGTTAGTCTAACTACTGTACTGAACATTTCATAGAGGTTTGCAACAACGATTCCATAACATAAATTTCATTATATGACAAGTTTCAAATTTGACTTTCATTCATTGCATTTGAAGGAATTCTGAGTAAATAGTTACAGCAGTATATACGCACTCAGTACAGAATTCAGAATATCTAATGTGCTGATTCAAGACTCTATTACAGACTTTCCTGAGCAATATCCCTGAGACAATGAACTCTCAGTAATACAAATGATATGCAAAAGGTATACTAAAGCATTAAATACCGGTTGGTAGCCCCTGAAAGGATGATTCTTGGCTGTAGCATTAACTTAATGACTGCAGCAGCAGACTGCACCAAATATTCATGCCCAGCTCCTCATATAAGCGCCCAGTTAACAAGATACTCCAAACAAGAATGATGGCGTCCAATGCAAAACTTCCAGCTGCACCCAAGAGTCACGTCCAGGTCTGCATATGCACCCAGTAATATCCAAATGCTTACAGCAGTAGATAGATGCTCTTAGAAATTGGTGATATCTTCACATACAACCCGTGCCTTTCCAAACAGTCACGCCCTTGCTAACTCAGGAATTCACGTCACCCTTCCAGAAGACTCACGACTTCAGCTGTATGTGAATACGGCTACAGAAAATGGAGAATTGATACTAAGAAGGCCTGCGACCACCACTTAAATTATCATTTGCTGCAGAAAAATCCACGACTTTGTCCTTAGCACCCCCCCTCCAATATTTGCGATTTCAAGATCAATCTGGACGGGTTTCTTCAAACTGTATTTTATGTAAAAGCTTGCAATATCCACTGAGCTGGGGTTTCGTCCACTCCTAAGTTACGGTTCGGGTTCGGGGGCGGGTTGGTACGAGAACCCGGTACGCGGGTACGGGCAAAATTTTTAGGGGTTTGGGTACGTATGGGTATCGTGTGTATATATATATATATTAATAATTTAATATATTATAAATCTATATATATGTATTATATATACAAAAAAATAAGAGAAATATAGAGAATTGTAAAACTAAATCATTTCATAGTATGATACTTGATCATTGATCAATGCCAAATGCCAAAGATAAATATTAAATGCCAATTCTAACAGATCTTGCCAACAAGTTTTCCAGGTCTCAGGTCTCTTAACCAAAGGTATTTTTAGAAAAAAGATATTACATTTTGAATATTTGATTCTCAGCATTCTTTGTTTTTCATGGTTCTCCAAATTTCTATATTTATTTGAACTTCCTGAAAATTTTGTCAAATTATCATTTTTGGAATTGGTATTTAAGGGTCATTTAACCTAGTTCTTCTCTATTGCACTACTTATTCTGTCAAAATTCAAGGTTACTTATAGGCATTAACATGATCTGTCTCACTCTTTATTTCTGATTTTTTTAACTAATCAGATATATGCTGTTTCATCTATCCCTGTCAATATGCCACTAGATTCACCTCTAATGAGCCTAGAGATTCTCTTGTTATTCAGAATTTTTAGGTGAGCTTCTGCTTTGGATTTGAATGCAGAATTTTTGCACTTGACCGGATTAGAACAACATCCACAGAAATCTTCAAACCAGGGCTGCTTCAGCTTGAATGCTCCTCCTCTTCTGTTTATGCTAAAAACAGAGCTTCTGTGCAGCTCTTAGCAAATTAGAATTCCTGTATTCATTCACCCTCTGTGTTATACATCACAAAAGACTACTTCTGTGCAAAGCCACTAGCCTCATACTGCCACTCCAAACTTTTTGTGCAAACCAAGATTAATCTACCGCTCACAAAAGACTACTTCTGTGCAAAGCCACTAGCCATTTTAGGGTTAGGGGGAAATTTTTTTTAAAAAAAATGTTTTTTAATCATGTTTGGGCCCATTTTTTTTTTACTTGGCCACCCCGCCCGGGTTCCTGTTCGGTACGGTGTGGGTTCGTGCTGCGGCCACAGCACCTACCCAGAACTCTTGTTGTGCAATTGGGTGCACGCACTCTGCTGCACTCCAGCACGAACCCAAAGACGGACCCAACTGGTAAGGCACTGAACCGGGTTCGAGGCCTGTGTGCAACCGGTAACTTAGTCCCACTCACATCAAACCAGGGGTTTCGTCCTGGAGAGCCATTCTTCAAAGTTTGGCAGAGAGAGAATTAACAAAACAAATAATGATTTCTGAATGTTGCTTCTCTTCCCAGCCCGAGCCTTTTAAAAACTGTAGTTGCCAATTTAATCTTCAAAAAGCAGTCCATCTTCCAATGAGGGTCTTATTTCCCTTTTCAACAAAAATCAACAATCTTGTCCATACTACATAAATCACCCCTTAGTGGAGAATAAATAGACTTAGGCATATTTGATTTATTTACCACCATGAAGAATCGCCTAGAGAAATAAGGAATCGTCACTTAAAGTGGCCCCCATTTATAAACTCAATGAGTAATTAAATATTATACACCTGACTTTAGCTTTACGGGCTCCAATTTAATTATTCTTATTATTCCCCTAATGACAAATATAATTTTAACCTCCGGGAAATAAAAAGGTTAGAAAAAAAAACTTCATAAATTACCATCACACGAAGAGGGACATTACATTTTGTTTGCACTTGTAATGGGCAAAAAAAAAGTTGTTTATGTTTGTTTATGGACTACAGAGAGTTTTCTTTCTGTTGCACTTGCAATGTGCTAAAAAACCTAAAACATTTGTTGTTTTTTAATGTGTACTGCTGTTGTCTTTGTTTCCAGGGCCAAGACAAGTCACTTAAGTCATCATGAGGATCAATATGAAATCAGCAGTGGAAGTGGGGAGGAGAAAGAGCTATAACCGTATAAGCAGTCAAGGCACTTAAAGTAAAAAATAATTTGGATTACTTTGCTTTTTATTGACCTTCCAGGCTATCAATCAAATATGCCAAGGGGCTGTTGAACAAGTCAAACCCTTTGCCCCAATTTGAGGAACACTTGGCACAAACATGGCATATAATTCAAGAGGGTGTCAGCATTGAAAATGCAACATTTGCAACTTTGAATGGAAGATCAACCTTATGAGAGTTGATGCACATCTTTTACATTTATCTAATAAAGGGATAGAGCTTTGTAATAAGCTCATGCTTGAGGAGAGGGCAGATGTGATCAAATTGTACAACGCTGACATGTCTATATCATCTACTGCTTCCTCTAAGACTTTTAAACATTTTTCTGCCCCTCTTGAAGTTCCTCTGCTTTTGAGGCAAGTGCAATACAACCACAGGGAGAATGAAAGGTTGCAGATTCAACAACAGCTTCAAACACAGATACAGATTTGTTCCATGTGTTCGCTAGAGAATCGGAAGATGAAATCATTGACAAACTCGTCTTTGTCAATGTCATTCCATTTCATGTTGCTTGATCACCTTATTTTAACGAGGCTCTTGCCAAGGCATGCAAAGCAAGTCCATCATGCATGTTTTGTAACATAGCAAACTTGAGAACCAAATCCTGAAAAATTATTCCAAGGTTAATTTATCAATGAAGGAGATGGTCACATGGATATAGTATCATCATGGATGGGTGGACAGACATTAGACACTGCCCATTCATCAATGTAATGGTAACATTTAAGGAAGGCCCTTACTTCCTTAATGCAGTTGATAATTTTGGAATGTGCAAAGGCATAGACTTCCAGTTTTAGATTTTGAGAGATGACATTGAGGATGTTGGGCCTTCTAATGTAGTGCAGGTGATCACAAATGTTGTATACGTGTGCAAGACAGCAGGAAGTTAGTTGAGGCTACCAACATGAATATCTGCTAGAGCTCATGCTGTGTGCTTGCAATGAACAATGCACTAAGTGATATTGGCAAAATTGATTGGGTCAAACTAGTTGTGGGGAATGCAATGGGAGTGCAAATGTTCATATGCAACAAGCACACATCATCGGCCGTCTTTGATCCTTTTCGAGGAAGGAATTCCTCAAGCCTAAAGTCATAATTTACATCCCACTTCATTTTATTCAAAAGAAAGCTTGAGTTGCAAGAGCCATTGCAATTAATGATACATTTTGGTCACATGTGAGTACATCATATCTATTGTATTCCAGGATTTTACTATCATCAAATATGGAGATTCTAGAAGCCTGACATTGGAGAGATCTATGATTCTATAGAGCATGCTTGGAGAAATAAAGGTTGTGACTTGCCAAAGACGTCCCACCCTACAATTCTACCATAAGCATGTCTATCCCATCATTCAGCAGAGGTGGAGAAGCTAAACACCCCTTTACATACGGTTGCATATGCAATGAATCAAAAACGATTTGTAAAGAGGCTTATAGTTATAATAGTTGTTCCTACTGATGATGAGAAGGTTAAGAAAGGTTTCATGAAGGTGCTAAGAAAATGTACGGTCTAAAGGAAGCTGCAATAATCTGAATTGGGTAGATCAAATTCAAGACAGCACATTATCGCAGAAAACAAACTAGTTGCTTGGTGAAGATTATACGGGCATCCATTGTTGCTGCATACACCTGCCATCCACGTCATTTTGTAGGTCTCTAATTCCTCTACTATTGAAAGGAATTGATCTACATATAGCTTGATCTACTCTATAAAGAGGAACAAGCTTACTCCTAATAGAGCAAAGAAACTTGTTATTGTACACAGCATCTTGCTTCTCATTGATGAGGACAAGAAAAGTCCAATAGCACAGTAGGATGTAGAGACCAACGAGCTGATGCAGATTGATGAGGACCAAAATGTGTAGACAGGATTAGTTGGGGTCCCATTTTTGGAGCCAGATTAATCCAGCAATTCCAGTGATAAGCAAATCACAACACTTCCATCTAACCATGATGGTGATCACTAAACTTGTTGCTCAATTTATAACTTTGTAGTTTGTAATTTCTAACTTGACGAATTAAACTTCATGAATTGAAGAAATAAAAATCAGAAGGTTCATTGGATTAATGAATTGAACTTATTCTAGTCCATTTAAATTATCTTTTAAGATTTTGTATTTTAATATTAAAATATTATTTTTCATATATGATCATAAAAGTTGTCCCCTCGTTGTCCCCAAAATTCAAAAAAAAAAAATTGTAGTACCTAGAAGGCTAGAACACATCCACTCATCCCTGTATCTAGATAGACTAATTGAATTAAATCTTGAAGGGTGTTATAGTTTCAAATATCTCGAATAGGACTAGTCGCTTGTACTATTTTATTAGTTAAATTCATGGTATATAAAAGTAATTATCCCACATATGTAAATCGAACAAATCCTGAAGGGAAGTAACTACTAAAAGGATCATAGGCCTTAGAAGTGTGTTTATGTTTTCAACAATTCTTAGAGCATAGGTTCATTTAGATTACGGTTTTGGCCAAGAGCACCAACCATTTTATACATGGGGGCTTCTTTAAGCTAAGTTGCCATCTAGACCTCCTCAAAAGTGTTCTCCTTTGTCCTATGTGTTACAGCAGTAATCTAGCCAACGGCAATTCCCAAATTGCACTTGATTCTTTGGCCTAAGTTGATATCTTATAGGGAGGTAACTACTTAAAGGACCTTATGCCTTAGAAGTGTGATTATGTTTTCAAAGCAATCTTGGAGCATAGATTCATTAAGATTAGTGTTTTGGCCAAGAGCAGCAACCATTTTATACTTAGAGACTTCTTTAACCTAATTTGGCATCCATACCTCCTCAAAAATGTTCTCCTTTGTCCTATGTGTTAAGAGTAGTAATTTGGCCAAGACTCATTTGTCCTATATGTTACAGCAGTAATTTGGCCAAGGGCAATCCCAAATTGTGTTTGGTTCTTTGGCCTAAGTTGGTATACATATCTCCTCAAAGAAATAGTCACTTGGCTCCTCAAGGGACTCCTAGAAACACTAAATTGATTACTTCCTCCTTTCAACATATTTCAAACCTTTAGAGTTATCAAGTGCTTGTTAGACTTTGCATCCCCTATCACAAAAGATGATAGATATGAGAGAAAAATGTTATCTTCCACATGTGATCATTGGGGCCTTTTATTCTTGTTATTGGTGTAGAGGGCCAAATTCTCTTTTTCATTAATACTCAAAGTACGAGGGCAAACACAAACCATCATTTTTCTTGTTGTCTCTAGACATTCATGGACAATGTTATCCTCCATAGACAATCATTAGGGGGCTTTTATTCTTGCTCATAGTGTAGAGGGCCAAATACTTTTTATCATTCATAATCTAGTGTATAAGGGCAAACACAAAGAATCATTTTTCTTGTTGCATCTAGACAATAACGACAACAAATACCTTACTACACAGGTATTGTGAGAAGTACCTTGCTTCCTCCCAAGATTGTTCAACAATACCCTTTTCGCCCTATTCCCTTACCTAAGGATGTTAATAGACTCTATATTGGCCCTTCCATGACAATCAACAAGCATGGTCTCTCTTCTAGTAATGATTCTTGCAAATTAGACCTTAACTTCATTAACCCTTCTCTTTCCCCTTGGATCTTTCAAAGTCTCCTAAATCTCCCTTGCAAGAGGATTGTAATTTTGGAAATGCAATTGCCACCCTATAACAGTTCCGACAAATATCCCTTCCATGAAGATCAATGAGCATGGTCTCTTTTCTAAGCCACACTCTTGCAAATTAGAAACTTACTCTCTTTTGACCCTTTTCTTTCCTCTTGGCTCTTTTGACAACTCCTAAAACTTCCTTACAACAAGACTGCATGTTTGCAAATATAATCATCACTCTAAACAATTCCAAAGAATATAATTGCAAAGCATTAACTTAATCTAGCAAATAACATAGTCACATCCATCAAACCAAAACTAATTGTATTTTCTTTCAAATTAGACAACAAAATAGCTAGTAGGTGGAGATACAACAAATTGAATAGAGTGAGATTTAGGATGAGAAAGTGCACGAAAAGAAAAATGGTTGCAACTATTTCAACTGTATATTCTCTATAAAATCACCATTACCTATCAATTTGATTTGTTAGTGTGGACATCAAATCTGCAAATGGTTAACAATTTTAATATAACATCATCATGTTAGTCCTTTGCAAAACATTAGATTTGAAATCCCTATGAAATACTTGACTATGATGAAACATGCAAATTAGATAAACAAAGATAATCAAGTGTAAGCATATAAAAGCATAGTCAAAACTTTATTCCATAGTGGATTGGTGTCACATGTGCTAGTGACCCTTTCCCAATCCTTGATCAAAGCTTAAGATGAAAATGCTATGAAGATGGTGGAATGATGATGAGCAAAATCAGTTCTCAAACCAAGAGAGTGACTTTGCATAAAGATTGTGGAGACCTTGCTTGAAGGATGAAGCCTCTCATTTATAGATTATCAAGTTGAAAGAATGCATATGAGAGAGCAATGTGGGACTAAGATTGGACAAATGAAAGAAGGACACTTGTCAAGTGGTGATTGGTTGATGTATGTGCAAGATTTGGGAAGAGTGCCCATGAGAGGGAAAATTTGAATTCAAATTTTGCAATGAATGCTGAGTTTGACCTTTGGAAGGGGACATGTAAGAGACATGTAAGGCCTCATAAATGCTCTGTTGGGTGTACATGTCCACTTGGGGGAGATTCAAACTTGGAGAATATTCTCCCTTTATGCCAAGTTGAAAATAAAGATTTTGATAAATCAATTAAATGCAATTTCATGTGCAAGTGGCCAAATCTAGAGAATGCAAGTGGGTGAGATTAGTATTTAATCAGGGTTAAATTAAATAGATGATGATTAGGGTGTTTTGACTTTTATGACTTAAATATTGATTTATTTAAATCAGAAAATGGTGGAATATGATTTGGGTTTGATTTAAATAAAGTCCTGATTTATTTGATGAATGGAATATGATTATGCATGATGTAAATTTGACATGTCTACAGTTAGTATAGGTAAAGATCTATGTTCCAGAAAGGTCTAAGATAGGGGGGCATGAGGGACAAGTCTCGAGGATGGGGGGACCACAGGCTTGGGGATAGTGATGAGGTGGAGGTTGGGGTGGAGCCCCTGACAAAGTCAACAAGCAATGCGCCTTGTAGGGGTCTAACGACAAATCCCCTAGCAAGGTTGAGGGAGCCCTCAACAAGGTCAAGGGATAATGCCCCTCATAGGGTCCAAAGGTAGTGCACCTAGCACATTCTAAAGCCCCGGCACCAAGCACAAATTAAGGCCTTCAAACCACACAAACCTTCATGGCGCACACCATTTTCACAATTTTATCACTTCATTTTCAGCAACACCAAGTCCTTACTATTTTTTAAACTTGCAAGTGATTTGGATTTTGGAATGAGGCTTCAATGACTAGATATGAGTTTTTTTTTGGTGACTGCTTAGGGTGTGGATAGGTCCCACAAACCATTAGGGTTAGGGTTTGTGGCATGCAAATTGAAAATATCCCTAGGTGTGTGGTGGCAATGTTGGGACAATGGGGCGACATTTTCTTTTTAAATATTGAAATTTTCATTTTCTTGCAATTGGACGCCTAGGATTCTTGGGGATGGTCAGGAGACTCTTAAAAGTCCCTAGTAGATCCTAAAGTCCCCAAGACATCCCCAAACTAGGGGGATGTCTCAAATACATCCCTAGGTGTGTGGTGGCAATGTTGGGATAGTGGGGCAACATTTTCCCCAAGTCCTCGCATCTCAAAAACATCCCCATATTAGAAATGCGGGGATTTTTTGGGGGTGGGGGGCATGTCCCCATGGAACAGGGGTAAAGATAAGCATGACCAATAAATGTTACCACATTTTAGTCCACTATTAATTAGCCTTGTCTATTGCCACCAAGAATTTGAGGGGAATAACAACGTTGTAAAATTAATGAAGCGTTGTTTGCTTAAAAGCACCATAGCATTCTACTAAACCTTAGAAAAAGGAAAAAAAACACATTCCACCATCATCATTTTGGAATTTCTAGAATCCAAAAGTAATTTCAAAGAAATGGGCCACATCCAAACCATAATAAGGAGCCTACCAAAATGCTTGGATACAAAGAAGGTTGATAGCTCAATGGTGGAGTAACCCAAACTACCAATGGGAGGTCTTTGGATTTTGTCCTTGCTGGTCCATGAAAAATAACATGGTATGGGAGCCATATTAGGAGCTCTTAGCACCAATGTATGGCTAAAGGGAGTTAAGGAAAAGTGAGCCACACCTGAATTGTAATAAGGGGCCTGCAAAAAGCTTAGTGACAAAGAGAGCCAGCAGCTTAGTGGTAAGAGTTCCACAAAATGCAAATGGAAGGTCCTAGGTTTGTGTCCTAGCTAGTCCATGGAAAATAACAAGAAAATATATTATCTTTAAAAATTGGTGCTTTTATGCTGAACATGTTGATGTGGTTGGTACTTTCATGTGATCCATAAAGCATGGCTTTAAACGATGTTGAGGTTTGAATACCACCAAGAAGCAAAAAACACAATTTTATGGGCTTTGCATTCCTTTATCTCAACTTGAGACATCACATTAGAAAGCTCTCAACTATCAACAAAAATGCTGAACTTGGTACACGTGTTGGCAATGTTCATTCTAAGGTTAATAACTTTAAGTATTGTACACAATCATTACCATATGTTGCAAATCCAATCTGCAAGTATTTTATGCTTTTGAAGAGAAGCAATCAATTCCACATTTCAGTTCACCATCCTTGAGGCAAGGAAAGATTTATGACATGACTATGCAATAGCTGGTAAATGAAATCATTTAATTGTTTGTTAGTTTTGCTATGGCAATAATTGCAAACATTATTTATTTTTGTACAATGCTTGTTACCTATTAATATTTGATGCATTTATGTATCTGGACAATGATATAAGAAGCGAGGATCCTATTGACCTGAATAAAGGAAAATGATATAGGCTATATAAATTATATCTAGAGTTGTTTGGTCTTGCATTGAAAATCTGGACATCACAACCATTTGAACTTAAGTATTGGTGTTGTTATGCAGTGGAAATATTTTAGACAACATTTCAAGTTGAGATGGAAGAATATACAGCCCATCAAGTTGTGCCCAACACTTCTTCATTTATAACCAAACCCATGTTTTGTGGAGCACACGGAAATACCAACATGAATAGGTTTGCAAGAAACCTCTGCCAAACGTGGACCATTATGGGCTGGGTTCTGATCCTAGTCTGGATCCGGCTTGCATCTGGACAGGGTCCAACCCTGAGCCTGACCATTCAGCCTGTAGGTCTGAGATGTACCTGCCACTCCCTAGGCAAATCCAAGAGGCCAGCAAACCCAAATAATTGGATTCCATTTATACTTTTGGTTTGTGGAGTCATTCCCGATTCTATACACTACTACAATATAAACCATTTTGATTTATCTATAACATTTATAATTTAACAAATGATGTTGCATTAAGTTTAATAATTATCAATCATATCTGTACTAAAGGAGACGGGAATCTGTGAACTGCCAACCAAAGGCCCAAACCCAAACCAGCAACATAAAGAAATACAAACCACGTTAACATGTCCGACATAAAAGCCCTGATTTTTTTATTGAAAAGCATGCCATCATATAATATATTCACAACTATAGCACAATGATAGTCATTAAAAAAGTTGGGTAGAAACACACTGCCTCCCTCCACAAATAACAAACGGATGAATTTTCAGGTATATAACACCCTGTAAATTTCTGTATTTCTCTTTGTCAAAATCATTTGAAGAGAAAAAAAGAGAAGAAAAACAGCTATTCAACACATAATAGATTTGAAATGTTGAGGATGCTCCAAGTCTTGCTCTTATAGCAAAAAAGTTAGCTATACTGGAACTGGTCTCCTTGCCATCATTGGTCACTTGCTATGTTTACTAAGAAATGAGGAACAAAAACTGAATTCATGTCATCACAAATAGTCCATGATTTCATTAGCAATTTCGAAAGGTCCATGTCAGCCCAGCACTGTAAATGGTGGGAATAATTAATAAATGATCCACCACAGATCCACCACAATCCAGTTGAGTAGCCCTAATGATGATTCTATCCCCTTGCCAGTTAATAGTTATACGTGTGCAAAAGGACAATATGGCCTGAGATCTTTTTCGTACTTCATTATCTAGGTGCTTCTAGTCAAGTGGTGCTAAAACAAAATATATGGACTCTAAGAGCATTCTATCTTGGGAACTTTTGGGATTTCATCCTCTCCAATTACAGAAGAGGGTAGACAATGACATGCTTACCTGGAAAACTCTATGAACATCTAATTTTGATGTTGTGTACCTGTATGGCATTGTTGGACTAAATTCGTATTACAATTGACATGTTGCAACCTTCATAAATGGTAACTTTGCCGATTCCGGCGGGAAAAACATACATGCAAATCAAAAGTTCAAGAACCTGCTTAGCAGATGGATCTGAGAAACGAATCCTAGAATCTCCTTCCAAATTTTGTTTTGAAAATCCATAGATCACTTTCAACACCCAAATATAACAAACAGCAACACAAATAGTGCCACATTACTGAAGGTTGCAGCTGAAATGCAATGTTGTCATAACCCAAGAGGGGAAAAAACAACACAAAGTCTAATATCCATTCACAAATAAGAACCCTGTTCACTCCAAGACCCTAATCTAACTCACCTATCATGCATGTAATGTGCATCAGTATCACATAATCACAATCGTGTCGAATGGTATGAGCTCAAATGTCAGGAGGAGCCCTATATTCAAACCACATGAAGCATATTAATGTGTTGAAAAATAGAGTAAAAAATACCCCATCCAAAATAATGAGCGGTAACTTCGAATGATATGAGATGCCTCTTGGGCACAACATCTAAGACCGAGGATTCCCCAGACTCAGAAATTTACCAAATCAAAAGCAAAATCAGATAAAACGAATGCATGCTAAGGAAAGGTGAGAAAAAGACCAAGATAGTGCCATAAGGGAAACCAAGATCCCCTGTTTTTTGTGATCAATAAAATGCAGCAGATCCCTCGGAAAGGATACCATATTCTTCCAAAGAAAAACTGATAAAGAAAACCAAAACCATTATGCTGCAGGCAAGTGAATTGGCATAAATCCTACAACTTACAATTTCTCCCTGAGCTCAGGAGTATCCTTTGGCGTGCCGATGGTGTTAACAAGACGCTGAAATGTTGAAACCGCTGTATTGATCTGGAAAATTCCGCCGGCGACGGCCTGAGATGGGTCCTGTCGTCCATTCATGCCCTCTCTTCTAAGGCCCAACGGCCGCCCAGATTCCAAATCCTGGAAGCTCATCTTTCCTCAATCAATACACACCAACAATCCCTTCAGATCTCCAACCCCAAATTATATAATTCCTATTTATAACTGAAAAGAGATAACAAAGCAAAAGCAACACAGATTAAAATGTATACTGTGCTGCCAGATAATTCATATGCAAAGGCTGCTGCTGAGTAATAACAACCCACGTTGTTGCGCCGATTCGATCCGGAGAATTATTATTATTATTATTGTGCCGGCCGGACATCGAATTGCAGAGGAATTCGAGAGGTTAAGGATGATGGGAAATATAGGATGACGACAAGGCACGCCTTTGGTCATCCCGCCCTCTGACTTGGACGCTTCAATCTCTCGCTTGAGTTAGTTTGACCCCTGGGTCAGGGTCAGGCGTCACGAGTCAGCCCTTGCTCTTGCTTTTGCTTTTCCCATTTCTTTCCCCCGCTTATATTGGAAATCCATTTTTAGTAGAAAGAAATCGTATTAGTGCTCATCACTCTCCTGTGGGGACAATTGCCTACCCCGCACTGCACTTAATTTTGGATTTACTTTTGAAGGGGATTTTTATGAGTAGTGTGCAAGTGTATGTTAATGTATAAAAATTGATCAATTAATTTGATATTTTTATAATTAGAAATCTTGCTTTTGAAAATGTTGGTTTGTTTTATTATTAGAAGTCTTCCTTTCGAAAATGTTAGCTTGGATTTTTAGATAAATAATGATAAGTTTTTATTATTAGAAGGTTTGTTTTTGCTTGTTTTAAAATTTAAATTTAGATTTTTAGATAAATAATAATAAGTTTTTAATAAATATATATTTTTCAAATAATAATATTAATAATAATAAATCAATAAATTAAAAATATATATATATATTTTTTATTAAGTTTTATTTAATTTTTTATTTTAGTGTTGTTGTAATTTTTAATATAAAGTTAGAATTTTATTTTTAACAATTTTAATATAGTTTATTTTTATTTTAAATATTTTATTTGAAATACAGTTTTAATTTTTAAAATTTAATTTATATAATAATATTTTAAAATATTTTTTTATTTGTTAATATTAAGTTTATATTAATATTTTTAGGTACATATTTTGTTAAAATTTCAATTCTAATAAATTTAAAAAGAAGTTTTACTTTTTTATTAGTCATATAGCGTGAGATTTGAGTTGAAATAATATGTTGTAGGAGCTTTTTAGAAGTTGGATGGAAAATTCTATTTCCATTTGTAATGTTTTTTGTCAATTTGATGGCAACTTTCTTTTTCCATTTGCATGGCTTTATGTTTTAAATCTTATGCAAATATTTCAAAATCAAATAATATGTTGTACTTAGTAGCTTTTCAAAGTTTTTTTAATTATTTGTAGCAACTTTCATAATTTAACATGTAAATAAATATGGCTCGTGTCTCTATTTTTTAGAAGAGTTTCCTATAAAAATAGTTGAATTCAAGAATAAATATAATTGAATTTAGTAATTACTCTACAAAACAACTCTTGGACACCACATAATTCATCTTGTGCAATATGATATTTCCTTTCACAAAGTAGATCTAAATGTTAATATTCTTTGGTCTTAAATATTTTACTCCAATTCTTTCAAAATAAACAACTAGTAATATCAAACTTTTTATTAAATTTTCTTTCTTGCATAGTAATATTAAATTTGCAACCTTTTATATTATCTCTATATTTTATGTTGTTAGGAATCATTGAGGTTTTATATTAATGTTATATCTTCATTACAATAGATGATAATGAAATATGGTACAAATTATAGGACCAAGTAGCACACTACGGAGAGCTTGCATCGGACAACATATTGAAGAAGACGAATATCAACACTATGTTTACTATTTTACTTTTGTTTATTATAAAAATTTTGATTATTATTAAATAGTTGAGTTACATTGTAGTAGCATTTTCTTAATGAAAATGTATTGCTCTACTTAATCTTATTCAATTTTAGCCATTCTTATCTTACCATTATACTTTGTCTTTATTTTCATATTCCCTTTACTTCCTGTATTTGGTGGTTTTGAATGTATTTTTCTAGTGCATCATGTGGTTTCAAATATGAGTGTGTCTTAGTGTGCATATTGCTTATTTTTTTCATGCATTTACATTGTAGCTTTTAACTCAAGAGGATAAGGTTATAAATGTAACAACAAAGATTAGCTAGCTCAATTGCACATGATATCTCTACAGTGTTTTTTAAATTTCCTTGAGCATGGTTGATATCTTGTATTTCTTTGTTAATCCAACCAAGCTTGGACATTTCATTCTACCTCTTGAATTTTGGGCATAATGTTTTACTATGGAAAGACCATAAAAATCTAGATTCTAATATGAGCTTCACATTTTGTTTGCATTTAATTGTATATAAGAATTGCCACAAGGGTTGTGTTTGCACAATGACCAACAAAGTAAGTCCCTGCTATATTCAACGCCTAACCCTTCAAGGGTTGTTATTTGTAACCAAGTTAAAAAGTTGGTGCTAATGATGTTTATGGCAATAGAGCAACTATTTTATGAAACCATGAGAGGAAACACTACTTCAAATATGGAATTCATTCGACAAGGAACAAATAGTACTGAGATACATCACATATCTAATCATAAAGCTCCTGGGTTTTAGGAATTGTGTAGCAGGTTTGAATACAATTTATTTTCCCAAGTCTAATAGACCAATTGATAAAGGGAGAAACACAAACATAAATATGCCTGATGTATTTTGTATCACCAAAATTGGACTCTTGCATAATTATTGGTTATTGGTTCCCTATAACCATACACCTTTGTGGAGATCCAATCTTATCTTAAAGATTATATTCCTTTTACCTCTACACACAATTACAAAGCCCTCAGCAAAGAACAACAAGAACCACCCTACATATTCCTAATGAGACCAAGAAGAACATGCTTCTCATTAAGTTTATCAAGGAACCTATAAATCTACTTAGTTATAATTTAGAAATAAGCCAACCATGTACATGTTGATCTTGGCTACTTGCAAAACTAGTCCAACAAACCAATGTGATAGTTTTACATCTTGGGCATTTCAACGAATACTTAATAAGATTATGACTTCGCCAAGAAGAGAAAAAGTATTTTATGCAGCCATCTGAGGCATGTATTGTGATTTGTGATGTCCTAATGGCATTATAAGAAAAATCAGAATAGGTCATTATGACAAATATATTTTTTCCATCTTGTATGGTTGTTTTTCCTTTTGAGTCCTTTCATGCAACTTCCTGTGCAAATAAAATTTCTATTGTATCCACTGTTGGGTTTATTTATGGGATTGGGATGTTCAAGTTAAGTACTCAATTTATTTTTCTTTTCTTTTTCCTAAACTTTTCATAGAGCAAATAGTTTGAATAGGGGAGAGGACCCAGTACTTGAGCATGTTTCAATAGTTGTGATAGTAGTTGTTTATATAATGCTCAATATTTTTATCAATATTGGACCAATAGTTGTGACTTTAAAGTTGTTAGTGTTGATGATGACTACCAATAATTAAACAAAATGTATTCCTTTGATCTAAAAAACAACCAATCATGTGATTCCACATCAGCGCTCAATAAAACATGTTGTGAATGCACAAGTATTGGTCTCACTTCTTTTTTTGGCCTTTTTGGACACTTTGACAAAAAGCATGCTGATGTGGCATCATATTTGATGATGTGGCCCTGAAACCTTAGTTATAAGCAGGGGACTTGTCAAGTAAGCTACTGTAAAAAATTGGGAGTGATTTGAAATTTCCACATAGGATAATTAGAAGCACGAAGTTAGGGTGCACAACTACTGGGTCCTCTCCCCTAGGGTCAATTTACAGGTTTCCTCAAATGTACACCAAATATTATTAAAGTCTATGTTCACCCTCTTTGTTCATTCTCTTTTGTTATGAACAATTTTAATATTTCAACTAAGACATTTACATAAGTTATGAATGTCATTGTCACTTATTTCTTATCCTTTTGGAACAATATACACTCCATTGTTTTAATTCAAAAGTTTAGAGCACATGATTTAAACGCTATAAAAGATAAATGAAAAGCAGTTGTCAGGTTAGAATCAAATCGATGTCTTGATTGCATTCAACTGATGTTTTTATTTAAATCTTTTAAAGAGAATAAGAAAATTTGTTTGTTGAGTGTTTAATTCTTTCACAATTTGCATAGTTTTTTTATTGTTGGATTTTGGTTGACTTACAAACCCTAACAATGATTAAAGAGAGATTTTTTTTTTAGAGGACATATTTTGATGCAAGTTTTTTTAGAAATCATAAGATTTGTATCCTACCAATTTTGGTAATATATGTATGAAGGCAATATTTTAGGGTAAAAACCCTAAACTAAAAGGGGAAAAATTATGTGGTGACACTATTTTTTTCTTATCAAATATTGCTCTTTTGAAGTATAAATATTTTAATTAGTTAAGTAGTTCTCGGTTTGTTGGTCAAGTCTAATGACTTAAAAAAAAATCACCAGGAGTTATGTCTTGTTGAGTGTATAAACACGATATCATAAGAATTACAACCAACCAAAATTGTGTTCTTAATAAATTTGGTAGAATAAAGACCTCAATCGAGTCATAATTCTTGCATTTGATACCTATAGTCTCCTGATTTTTTTATCAATCTTATATATTTTCTAAGAAAATTTGGCTATTACATTTTAAATATTAAATGGAAAATATACTTTTGAATTAAAAAAATAAATCAGTCAATTGGAAAAAACAAAATAGCTTATAAGCATACTCTTCTTTAATATTGCCTTAAGTATTGAATGTACTTGTTGTTTGGTCATGCTCATCTACTATTATAAGATGATTGCCCCTATTTTGACATATGTCGATAATTATAAACTTTTAATTTCAATATTAAAAATTTTCTTGCAATGAAAATGGTATCGTTCTCTTGTCATGTAGAAGTGTTGAAGTAATTTTTCTTCAAAGATCCATTTTGAAATACTTGTGCATATGTTATAGTGCATAGCATTCAGGAATTTTTGCAACTCTCAAGAGAAAATTTGTAAAAATCCTTAAGAACAAGAGAATGGACATGAGCGAGAGAAGGAAAGATAATTATTTTAATCATGCTTGGATTGAAATAGCTTGACTTGAGGATTCAAGATGAAGCTCTGCAACGGTCATGGCGGCTTGCAACGGTCGGAAATGTTTCGGCATGGGGGCAGAGGAGTTGAGGGACCCAATGCGAACAGATCAGGGAATCTCGAGCATGTTTGGAGGAAAGATCGATGGGCCCGACCATTGTCTGTAGCTTCGAAGGGTCGCTTTCAGGAAGGTCCAAGTCACGGGCAATTTTCACAAAAAGCTACAGGTCATGCAAGGGGCAGGCATAAGTATGGTCAGTACTGTAATGAAGAATTTCGCAGACCTAGGCAACAGTAGGAAGCAAAAATGGGTCATACTATTCCTCCACGATTGGGCAGAAATGTCTCTCGAAAGCTATCCAATTCTAGGTATGGAAAAGGGGAAATGGAATGGAGGGAAAAAAAGCTACCCTCGGCTAAGGAATGGGAGGAAGCACAGGAAGATAAGCCGAAAGGGGGAAAAGAGACTCTGGACTCTTCCTGGCCCAAAGAAACAAAAAGTGGTAGAGTTAGAGTAGTACTCAGTTCCTCGAAAATGCAAGTGGAAGTTTTGCAGTTAGAACAGTTAGCTCTGTTTGGAAAATGGTTTGGTAAGTCTCTTAACTGGGAATATTTAGAGAAGTGGTGGAAAGAAAGATGGGGTGCGGAACTACAATTCAAAATGCTTCAAAACGATTTCTTTATGGTAATATGCCCTAACAGAAATATAAGAGATCAGATTGTTCGTGGGGTCTGGGTTCTAAACGGTTGCGGTTTCTATCTAAGGAGCTGGTCAGTGGGTTTTGATCCCCTGACACATGTGATGGAGCTTCATCAAGATTGGTATAGTTTACCAAATCTCCCTTTAGAATATTGGGCTCCACCTATTCTTGAGGAAATAGGGAATAAGTTGGGCACCTTTGTATGTGCGGAAGAAAGGAAAATTGTCAGGAAAAATCAAACATATGTGCGCATTTGCGTGGAGAATAAGGTAGAAAGAACGATCTGGAGCGAGATAGAACTGATAACGGATTATGGAACGAGGATTCAAAAGCTAGAGCGGGATTCTTTAATGCATAACAACTTGGTTCGCACACTGGCTTGTAGGGTTAGCAATAAAGAGGCAGGAAAATCGATTTTGATGGAAACCCCTACTCCCGCAGTGAATCTTCGAACTTCTACTCGGGTCCAGGATGAAACCCTAATCTCGCCAATGGGTATTTTCGAAAAGCAGAAATCTTTAATCACTCGGAATGCTCCTGAAGCAAATGAGGAATTAGCGCATCCGGTCACTTTGAATGATGTTTCTCCTAAGGGGCTATCGTTTCCTTCTCCGGAGGAGTGTGAGGCCAATTTGGGTTTCAAGGAAGTTTCGAAGGGGAGGGAGTTGCAGTTTGTGGAACTTGAAGACAAAATCTCTGAGACCCTAGAAATTTTGGGAGAAAGCTGTCAAAATGTTGAGTTAGATTCATTGATAGAAGTCGGGAAAGAATTAGTGGAACTTGCAGAGGCGGCTAAAATGAAGCCTGGGACAGAGGAGGACGGATTCTGCCTAGATGAGACAGAGGTTAACTGGGAGTCAGACGACCATATAATGTCAGAATTGCTGAGTCCACAATCCGGGAAAAAATGGAAGTTGACAGAGGAACTTCAAGAGGCGAAATCGCGTTTAGGCATCCACAGACGGGATATTCTTAAAGCAACTCCTGATTGTGGAGAACAAAAAAAGAGGGGAAGGATTCCTAACCAGGAAAAGAGAAAACAGGACGGAGAAGCAATGGGCCAACAAAAAATTGATACTATGATAAAAGTAGGGAAGGGGGATGCCCTTCCTGAACAACAATGAAAATCCTAAGCTGGAATGTTAGGGGCTTACATGCCCCTAACAAGTGGGGCCTCATCAGGCGTCACATCGAAGTATGTCAAGCAGAAATATGTCTGCTCCAAGAAACTAAATTAGGTGGTCCAGCATTGGAGATCTTTGGCAGGAAGTTGAAGTTTTGGAAGTGGGCAGGCTCGGAGGCGGAAGGGGTTTCAGGAGGCTTGTTAATCATTTGGAAACCGTAGACAGTTCTAATAGAAGTATTGAATTCAAGCCGAAACTGGCTTGTTTGTAAGGTACGAAGTCTAATCTCGAATCTTCAGTTCATTTTAATAAATGTGTATGGTCCCACGCTGTGTGTTCAGAAAAGAGTAGTTTGGCTAGAACTGGATGGCATTTTGCAAAACTTACATCAGGAACCCACCATTCTTGGGGGAGATTTTAACGCCATTCTTAGAATGGAAGATAAGAAAGGGGGATTTGGCAAAGTCCTACAGTCTCAAAAGGATTTTTGTAGTTTTGTGGAGAGAAATTCTTTATTTGAAATCCCTATAAGCAATGGAAATTTCACATGGACAAACCGTAGAAAAGGGTTTGGGAGCATTGCGGAAAAATTAGATCGCTTCTTTTTCAAAGGAAACATGAGCCTTTTTCCTTTTTCCTTTGAAAGCAAAATAAATTCTGGTGTGGGCTCGGATCATTTCCCTGTTCAACTGACCTTTGATGGGGACAAGGGTCCGGTCAGATGTCCATTTAAATTCGAAATGATGTGGTTTAAGGACACTCAAGTGCTTGTGCTACTTGAACAATGGTGGAATGAATGCCCAAGAGTGGGTTCCAGTCTTTTTAATGTGGTCACAAAGTTAAAATATCTCAAGCAACAATTAAAACAATGGAACAAAGCTTGCTTTAAAAACATTTTCGAAGAGAAAGTGCAAACTGAGGCAGAATTAGCCTCTTTAGTAGAAGAAATTATGAAGAATGGAATGAATGAGTCTTGCTTCATGAAAGAAAAGGCTCTGAATAGTAAGCTCAATGATATATTAACCAAAGAAGAAATATTTTGGAGACAGAAATCCAGAGAAGTTTGGCTGAAAGCAGGCGATAGGAATTCAAAATTTTTTCACAATTCCACCAAAGCAAGAAGGGAATTCAACAGAATTTCTTGCATAAGGGGGGGAGATGGCAGGCTCTTAGAAGACTTGGATGACATTAAGGCTTCGGCAGTAACTTACTTTCAGAATCTGCTGAATGATTGGGAAGGTTCAAATTGGCAAGTTCAAAATACTTTTATGCAATATATACCAAGATTGGTCTCTCAAGCCCAGACAAGCGCATTGAATGCAAAAATTTCTGAAGAGGAAGTGAAAGAGGCAATCTTTGGAATGCAGCCAGAAAAAGCTCCTGGTCTGGATGGTTTTCCGGCTGGTTTCTTTCAGAAATGTTGGCACTTTATGGGAAAGGAGATTTGGGAAGCCATCGAAGACTCCAGATTCAACAGAAGAGTTATAAAGGAAGCAAACAACACTCTTTTAGCTTTGATTCCAAAAAAAGAAAAACCCAAACATTGGGAAGATTATCGCCCAATATCACTATGCAACACAATTTATAAAATTCTGGCTAAAGTTGTTGCAAACAGATTGAAGAAAATTCTCCCCTCTATCATCTCGGAGGAACAAACAGGCTTTGTCCCAGACCGCTCAATTCTTGATGGAATTATCATTGCCCAAGAAGTTATTCACTCAATCCAAAAATTGAACAAGTCGGCTATGTTATTGAAACTAGATATCAGGAAAGCCTACGATCGAGTAAATTGGAGATTTCTTTTTAAAGTTATGGAAGCCTTTGGCTTTCAAAGAGACTAGTTAGATTGGATATTCGGCTGGGTCGCATGCCCGAGATATTCAGTATTGGTAAATGGTTCCCCGGAGGGATACTTCACCGCCTCAAGAGGTTTGAGACAAGGGGATCCGTTATCCCCATTTCTTTTCATAATCATGGCTGAAGCCTTAGGGAGATCGATTGAAAACTCAAAGGTGTCAGGTGGGGTCAACGGCCTGCAAGTTACTAGTAGTCTCCCCAACATCACACATCAACAATTTGCGGACGACACAATGCTTTTTGGCGAAGCATCAGCAAAGGAGGCGAAAAGTTATAAAAAACTGCTCGAAAATTATTCTAAGGCTTCTGGGCAAGAAGTAAGCAAGGCCAAATCTGAAGTTTTTTTCTTCAACACAAACTGCCCCAGTGAGGTCCAAATTCTGCGAATTCTTGGATTCAAAAAGGGACAACTACCATGCAAATTTTTAGGTCTCCCATTGGATAAAGGCATAAAAAGTAATAGTGCTTGGAGTTCAATAGTTAACAGATGCAAAGATAAAATTTCTTCATGGAAGAATCGATGGCTCTCTTGGGCAGGTAGACTCACTTTGTTAAAATCTGTAATCTCTACCCTCCCAATTTACATGTTGTCTTGCCTTCAATTATCCAGTGGCGTGAACAAAGATTTGAACAAGGTAATGAAAGATTTCTTTTGGAAAGGCAACTCAGATCAAAAAAAAATTCCCCTCATAAATTGGCAGAAGGTGTGTGAAAAGCGTGAAAACGATGGAACAAGTTTGAGAGATGTTTCAAGGCAAAATAAGGCTTTGGGGGCAAAACTTGCTTGGATTATTTATTCTAAACCTAACCTAAAGTGGGTTAAGATTGTCAGAGCCAAATACTCGGTTGAGGATCCAAACTATTTTCTAGCTGCAAAAACTCTTCCCTTTGGTTCCCGGATTTGGAACTTTATCAATCATTCCAGAGATCTAATCTCGGACTTCCTTACTTGAGAGGTGAAGGATGGTAAGGAGGCGTTATTCTAGGAGGACTCATGGGAAGGCCACTCTGCTTTAGCAAAAATCCCTGAATTGTCTAAAATAATGGAGAAGACCAAGCAAATGTGGGGTTCGAAAGTTAGGGATTATATAGATTATACGGGGGATACAGAGGATGGTATCCTGAAATGGAAATCGGTGGGAAGCTTAAATCTGGGTGCTCAAGAGATTAATCTTTTCGAGAGGGAGATGGCCAAATGAAGAATCTGGCTCAGAGAGGGAGAAGATAGACTGAGGTGGGATGCTGCTCCAAATGGGGTGTACTCGACCAAGTTTGGCTACAATGCGTTATTAGTTTCAAATGAATCAAAATCAGAATTACCCCATAACCTTTGTTGGAGCAAGGCATGTTTATCGAAAGCAGGGATCTTCACTTGGGCAGCCGCGCAGGGAAGAATTCTTACAGGTGACAGGTTTATTAAATTAGGATATCATGGTCCAACCAGATGTCCTCTGTGCCAGGAGGCAGAGGAAACTGTGAATCACTTACTTTTGAATTGCATGTATACTCAACAGTTGTGGTGTTGGTTACGGTCTAAACTAAGGTGGTCTGCGGCTCTCCCAGGCACCCTCCTGGGGTGTTTAAATTCTTGGCCGAGGTTTGATAACTCCTACATCTTTGGAGACCTCTGGAAAATAAGCCCTTCAATTCTTTTATGGGAAGTCTGGAAGGAAAGAAATAGACATCTTTTTCAGGATAGAGAGTTGTCCATCCCAAGACTACAGTGCAAGATTGAGGCCTGCATTGTAGAACTGTTAAATTCTCAATTGCAGGAGAAAAACAAGAAGCTTAATTTTACAAAATGGGATGCATGGATTATGAAGCAATGGTTCGGTATCAAATCTCCCCCATTGGAATGTTCAGGCAAAGCTGCTTCAGCTGAACAACGAAACAATACAAAGTGGATTCCCCTGGACCCAGGGTGGGCTAAATTAAATTTTGATGGTGCTTCCAAAGGGAATCCGGGTCCGTCTAGAGCGGGGTGCATTATAAGGACTTGTAATGGCACAGTTCTGGGGAAATTAGCTCAGCCTCTTGTAGTTGGAACGAATAATGCAGCAGAATTTCAAGCTCTGCTCCTTGGTCTCAACTTAAGCAAAGAGTTAGGCATTCAAAACTTGGTCATTGAAGGGGATTCAACAGTAGTCATAAATGCTCTAAGGACAAGGCAGATTCACAATTGGAAATTGGGGGTTTTTTTGGAAGCGGCTTTGAATCAGTTAAACAACTTCGTGCAAGTAATGTTAAATCACACTCTTAGGGAAGGCAATTCTGAAGCAGATCAATTATCTAATTTGGGAGTTTCTGGTCCTGGTTTCAAAGAGTGCCCATGTATGTAAAACATTGTGGGTGGTTGGGTGGGCTCCCCCTCGCCCCTCACAAAGGCGTTTGGTCATCCAAGGTGGACGTGAGGTGGCGATCAGGATGGACAGGTTGGAGCGGGCTTGGTTTTGTTCAGTCACTTCAACTTTCCTCAGTTGGTCGAATACGGCACACTATGCTTGGTTATCGGTGAAACCGCAGTCTTTAGGTGGCGTAGAGGCATGTTGGGATCAATTACCACGGTGTCGCTTGATTGACACGTTGGGCACGGATCTCTTTGTCCTAACCATGGAAGTGCCGAGTGGAATAGACCATTATTCGCATTAATCATGAAACTGGGTTGGTTGGACGGAGGCGGCTTTCCTCTCATGCTAAGGACATATTTGTTCTCCAAAATCTTCTTCCGTATATGTGATCTATAGGATCATTATTCGGGGCTTTATTATGTTTATGTTGCCCGTTACTAAGTATGGGCACGACATTTGGTTTTTGCTTTGTTTGTTTGATTTTTCTGTGGCAGGGTGCGCTCGGCAAATTTCTGTCAATGGAGAAGCAGACGCGGTTGAAGTTTACTATCCTCATTTCGTCGGAAGAGCTGGTCTCCTTTGGGGTGGACACTCCCGTTTCATTAACTGTGACGGAAAGGCAAATTGCATTTCACGAAATCACAGACCAGCGCCTAAAGCGTATTTTGCTCGAGGATGACCCGACGACGCTCGCGGCTGTGAAGATGGTCTTAGGCAAAGGCCACCTTGTGAGGAAAGAATATGCCCGCGACAATGCTCAAATTTCATCGCGGTTCCTCGCCGTCCTCTTGGATTTAGGTATTCTGAAGCCAGTGGCCAGGGACTTGGTGGTTCGTTTGTTTCGAAAGGATTTGTTGGGCAGTCTCGACATTACCCTAAAGGCGACTTTTAGTGGCAAGGGCATTCCGCGCCCTGAAGACCTCATCTCCCTCTGGGATTCCGATGAAGCGGTCAAAGTGTATCCATTTCTTCTGGACCTCAAAGGACCTGCTTTATCTCGTCACCGAAAACTTGTCGACGTGGCTGTGGAGTTTCTGAAAAGAAAAATGAAAATTGTTCCGGTGGAGGGGATGGATTGGGTCGAAGGTTTCATATGCTTCGCAGAAGTCAATGGTTTCTGGTGATTAGTCGGGTATTTCAGTAGCTATATGTTCTGATAGCTCTTTTTCTAGCATTCTCTGCTTACATGAACTCGAGATATAGTATTTGGCTGTTGTGGTGGTTAGGACTTTGTCAGTTTTCCTTCGTTTAGCTACTTTTATGTTTTAAACTGCATGAAAATGACCTCTGCTAGCTCTTTTTGGTGGTCTGATGGTCTTCATTGAAAATTTCCTGCTCAGCAGACATTTGTAAAGCTTTTTCTATCTATGAAATATCACCTTACGTATCAAAAAAAAAAAAAGAGAATGGACATGAGCATACTCAAGTACTTAGGTGCTTCTTACTATTTTATGCTGAATGAAATTATTTGTTACCTATAGTGCAATATTTTTGTAGTTAACTTTCACCATCTCATTATATCATGGAGGGCTTTCATGGTTGACTTTCCTCGGTGATTTAAAAGTTGATGAACC
>VDFB02054867.1:0-11010 GCA_007258455.2 Sequoia sempervirens
TGCCTCGTCACAAAAAAAAAATGTGAATAAAAATACACAAAACTTGAATGAAATAATATAATTCCAAAAAGGTCAAAAGAACCCAACAAATACATTTCTTGCTCATTCAAACAAAGAAAATGGTAGAAAATTTGGAAAGCATGCAAAACATGTCAGCATGATTTTAAAGACAGAGGAGAGTAAGTTCAACAAAATTGTAGGTTTGAGTTTGCAAGGAAGATTCATTACATACATCAATTTATTTTTATTTTTATATTTTTGAAAGTTGTACTTGTGATTATTTCATGTACCATAGTTTTTGAAATGATGTTCTCCTCTCCATGCTTATCTCCATTTCTATTCCTGTGTCCAATGATGCTTATGTTTTTTATTGGTTAATTGAGGATTCTGGAGGGGCCCTTGCCAAAAGAAAATAAGCACAAATACAATATAGGTCATAGAAACTGGAAGACCAAGAAGGCTACATTCAACTAGTTGAGCTAAAACTGCCAATAAAACAGCATTGTCTAAAAGAACTGCACCTAGTGGTCAAGAGTATACATAATCTAAAACATTAAGTAACTTTCACTTCAACAAGAAGAATCAATATGAGGGAGCCGACATTGGTTCCTTCTTAGATTCCACCTCAATGCCAAGATCCAAGAAAGAGTGATGAAAGGTGATAAAGGATCCACTCTTTGAAACAATAAGGTATATAAACTTGAAACCTCAACGATCCCATCATGTAGAACACCGTGAAAATTATCAATATATAGAGCCAAACTCTCCTAGCACTATAAACCAATTCAACAAGCTTTTTAGCTGAAGACTAAGAAATGCAGCTCAAATCTACAATTTCCCCTATCTATTGTACTAGCACATGGGTTTCCTCCATCTCTAGCTTTCCAAACTCTAAGTAGTCACCAAGGAAAATAACATCGTTGGGGATAATACTACTAAGAATCTAGCTCTTGGTAGCTTCATCAAGAGTCCTAGCACTTGATTGTAAAATCTTCAATAATGGAGGCCCTAGCATATAAATCACTAGTATTACCAAAGCTCTCATCCCCCAAAATTGTTTCTACAAATTTGAAATTGGCTGCATCAAGAATGCAAAAGGTTCTATTTGGGTGGCAATTAAAGACCACCCTATCACTCCCTAGTCAAAGAGTTGCACTTCACATTGCTGCATTGAAAACCATACAACATGCAAACACAAAAGAACAAGGAAAAAATGAGATGTAGTGGCTTGAAAGCCAAAAGTGGACCCCAATTAAATGTTTCTGCCCATAGGTTTTGCCACATTTAATACAAAGTATGCAACAATAAAAACAAGTGGGAGGAAAGCATTCATGGGATTGGCAATGTATACCAAAGCGATTGCCAATTAATAATGGAAATTCAAGATTATTCAACTTTAAATGGTGGGGGACAATTGAAAAGAAGGAAAAACCATTTTGTCAAGAGTCCTTTCTAAGCAAAGGAATTATTTCCCATTCATTAGGGAGGTCACTAGTTTCTTCCATAAATGGGAAGTGATCAATGCCAGCATTTTCTAGTTGATTTGTGACCTGATTGCTTTCTTTCTAACAACGCCCAAACAAAATACTTTCAAAGCCTTGTGCTAAGAAGCTCACTTCTTCAGGGGTTCATCCCATAGTGCAATGGTTAAGTGGTGGCATTGTTGTTGTGGCCACCAAGGTTCAAGTTTCCCTTGGGCTATTGTGGTCGCAAGCACTATGCCTTCGTTGATCCAATGTACTCGCAGACTTGACCCGCAGTGTTGGAGCTGCTAATGGGGTTCTGTTGATGTGATTTTTGTGACCGCACCAATCAGCAGAAGAACAAAGTTGTCCGAAGGCTACTCCGTTCTCTCTTGATCAAAGTATTCCGTGCGCTAAGATTGCGAGAAAGTTCGCATGTTCAACTCCAAGATTCTGAATACTTAGAATACCCTCAGTTGGTTGATGTGAATTGCTGTGTTCTTACGAGGGGACTTACACAATTGTTCAAGATTCTTGCAGCTAACAATAGATGGATGATTTGAAAGGGGATTTTGCGCGTATGATTTGGCAATAAGTTCATTTTCCTAAAGTTAACCAAAAATGTGCAGAAAGTAAATGAGTGAAAGGGCCTAAGAGACTTATTTTCTATTCTAAATGCAGGATATGCGGAGCTCAATTTTGGCAGACTTCGACTGAATTTCACTTAGCCTCACGTCGGACAGCTTCAGCAAAATTAGTGCAATCTTCAAAGGGATAGCAAAAGATGTTCAGATTACAATTTAGCATACATACACCATCAAAATGACGCATATAAGTATACAAATCACAATTGAAGTTAAACTCAAAATGATCTCCAGTGGACCACGCAAGGAAAAATTATCATCAATAAGCTGCTAGTGGTATGGAATGAAATGAAGCTACCTCAATAAAATGCCACATATCAAAGTAAACTACTTGCATTAAATGAAAATTACGCTACTTGGATCCAAAAGGAAGAAGAGACCTTGCTAGCTATCCATGACAAAGACGAATTCGACCATCAATGAAAAGATCTATTATCATGAAAGTGTTACATAACAATCTCCACAAAATTTTTCAAAGGGGAAAACTTTCTTTCTTCTCCACACTATGCTAAGCAAAATGTCTACTATGCTCTACCCTCTAGTATCCAATCTCTAGCCCTAATGCTAATGTCTAATATCTACTATATTACAAATGAGGGGGACTCCCCCTTTTATAGATAGCCCAGTCCAAAAGACGGCTAGGGTTACAATCAAAAGAGTGGCTAAGATTAAGACACCTCAGCCCTAACCCTAAAAACTGCCAGAATGGGGAGTGGTGTAATAAATGAGCAAAGATTCCCACTCACTCCCAAAAATAGTAAAGGCAATTAATGCCCACAATCAGTCTTCTAGAAGATCCTCGTCCAGTAGTGCATTCCCATTCTCTTTCTCTCTGGCTGCAAACTCAACGAATCTGCCAAGTACAGCCTCAACCTCCTAAACTGAAATGGGTGGAATACAATCTAGCTGAAACTCTAACACCGTGACTGAATGTTCATGCCTTGTACAAGTTTTTCTCCAAGCAACCAAGGAATCCTGCATGCTTTGGATCAAGGTGGAGAAAGTATAAGTATTCTCGAAATCATCTTGTACGAAGGTCTTCACCTCAGAAAAGAAAGGCACCAGCCTACCCCTCAAATTATCAATATTTACCTCATCTGGACTCAACCGCCTAGCAAATATGGCCTCAAAAGTATTCTGAACTCCATCAATGATATTGGCCATAGCCTTCCGTACCCTGGTTGAATCCGCCTATGCTGCGTCGAAGAAACCATGTCCCGTGATTACTAAAGAATACCATCTAGAAAAGTCATACCTATCATTCTCCTGAATGACCCCTCCATCAATCAGCAATCGCAAAGGAACATGCCTCAATGCCTCGAGACGCTGAATTACTTTGCTCTGATAGACAGAAGCATCACCCTAGGCCTGATCAACTGCCTCCATCCGTGCCAAAATACTGGAAGCCTGCTGAAAAGCAAAAGCAAGGTCCTCCATAAACTTTTATGTCTCAACACGAACTCCCGTGACTCACTTGTCTGCCTCCTGTGCCATCTTTCCTAACTCCAACAAGCCACTGATGGACTCTCTAGGTATCTCTGCTGGAAGCTCTATTACTGGAATTTCCTACCTACGAAAACGAGACAATTGCTGCACATATCCAATCAAGGCCTTATGCTCTTGTTTCAACTTCTTGTACTTTCCTTCCTTCTTGAATAATCTGTCCTTGAGGGCAAGGTAGGAGTTATCACACTCCTCTACAATCTGTGCACCATTGGGTCATCCTAACTCCAAAGTTGTGACCACGTAATTTTCTGGCACTACTTCATCTCGGTCACAATCAACTTGTGGCACAGCCATGTGAAGGGTACGGGAACCATCCTCATCAGTTGATATCTTCGAAAACTTTCGTGCTCTCTTCTTCTGTGGAGGTGCACTGATCCTGTTCAAGAACTCTTCCATTTAAACTGCTGGATCAATCTCCTCGCTAGGGCTTCTCCTCATCCTATCCCTGAGCCAATCAGGTACTGTATACTGTATATCAAATGGCTGCTGTTCTTGTGCCTCAACTTCTCGAACTTGTTCAACCTCTATATCATTCTGATGAGGCTCATCGTCCTCAAGTGGCTGAGTGTCTCCTGAAACTATATCATCATCGTCCTCCAAAGCCGCCTCTAACTCTTGTTGAAACTGAGGGTCAGTAGTAGTCCCCTCATCATCCTGCTGATCAACCCTACTAGGTGCGTTGACACTCTGGCCTACCGACTCTCTCCATGGTGGATGATTATTCTCCTGTACTGCTTGCACCTGATTCAATGCATTCCTCTGATCAGCAAATAAAGAAACCTCCTGGATACTTGGAGAACGTGTCTCCAATGGCGTGGGTGACTCAACTGCAACTCGTGGAGGCTCCGGCCGAATAGGCTCCTGCCGAACTGGCTCTTTCCTTCTGGACTCTGGACCTCGTGTGATTTGTTTCTTTCTGCCGGTGGTGGGTGTCCTGTGATCTCCCATCAAATTGTAAGTCAAAGCAATTGACCTACTCTTCAACCTTCTCACACGCCTGTCAACCCATGCCCTGGTAAATGTCAGGACCGGAATAGAAAGTGTGTCCAAGTCAGCAACCTCTGGTTCTAACCAATCCGGGAGCGGAAGCGGAGTATCTCTTACTGCTGCATAATCTAGATGGACAACGTCCATATCCTCATTCACCTGGTCTGGAACCGGAACAACTTCGCACTCCCTGATCATGTTAATCGGCAACCGAGAGAACATTCTTTTCCTGACTTCAACCTCATTTGATGCATCAGCCCAATAGTCCTCAATATTTTCCTTGTGTTTAAACTCTTCTGACAGTACCCATTTGATGTTATTATACGGATCATAGTGCTGTCGGCTGGTGTGATATGAAAAGTGATAAATTTTAAGCTCACTCTCGGCTTCTCTGGCTGCCTGTAATGAAGGACACACCTCGTCTGAATTGCCCATGAAAATTGGGAAGTC
This sequence comes from Sequoia sempervirens, assembly GCA_007258455.2. Classification (NCBI taxonomy): domain Eukaryota; kingdom Viridiplantae; phylum Streptophyta; class Pinopsida; order Cupressales; family Cupressaceae; genus Sequoia; species Sequoia sempervirens. Next base: position 5,051 of record VDFB02054867.1, read on the forward strand.
AACACCTCCCTTCTTATTCTTTTGAATTTTATCGTAGGCAACCAATTGCCTAGATATCTCTAGCATTAAAATTCTATCGGTTGGGTACTTAGGCAGCCTATATGGGTACGATGAAAAACCTTGCAGCCTTATGTAAGAAAACTTTGGAAACTGTATAAACTAGCACCCATACCTTTCAATCAATTCTTGGGCCTCTCTCAAGATTCTGTGATGCATCTGCTCCTGAAGCAATCTCGTGATATGCATGGTGAAGGAATCATTGACATGCTTGTAATGAGTGGTACTTGCCAGGTGTAATTGCGGACAAGCTTCATGGATTTTAAATTGGTGAGAGCCACAACCAACAGGCTCCTTGTAAGAGATTCCTCGATACTTCGTTATACGAGCCAGCATGTAGATGATGTAAGAGCTCATATAGAACGTCTTCGTCCTTCTCAGGCTCAGGAGTTGCTCATGCAAATTGTCACTAATCATTGCAGCCCAGTTGACGTAGTCCTTTCCTTCCAGCACGAGGTTGATGTAATAGAACATCCAAGGCTCGAAAATGAATGATTGTGGGCAGCCTCCAACTTGACTCAGCATCATAATAAGGTCACAGTACTCCTACTTCAAGTCATCTGCAATAATTTGTTTTGGCAACTTCGTTCGAGAAGGCTTGGGATTGATCATCCAGTGAGTATTGATTGTCTCCATGCATCTCTCGAATGCAGAAGCATACATTCGCTCAGCTCGCTCTCTGGATTTGTAAACCATGTTTCTATGCACTGGGATCCCGAAAGCTTCACCAATGGCAGAAAGAGTGAGATTAGCAAGTACTTGTCCATCTGGTGACATGATTGACCTGTGATCCTTCTCATAGCAATTGGCGCACTCCATCATCAGCTTCGAACACTGAATCGCTGGTGGGAAACCAGCAGCTGCATATAATCCGCTTCGAACAATATTGTGCGAAGTGTTCGAAGGTCGATGACTTCCAATCCCCAGCATTCTGTTCTTGAAAGTTTCGAGGTTGATGGAGCCCAAGTTGGTATCTGTCAGCCTGCCCAACTTCGAAATGAATTTTGACTCTGGCATAAATGTCTTGCTCAGCTTCTTTATAACCGCTTGCCTGGATGCACCATTGTTGTCTTTGCCAGTCGCCCTTGCCTCAGCCATCTGCAAAACAATAGACATTCATCAGCAAATTAATTTATAAAATAAATAAAACATTGTGCAGGGGCTGCAGCCGACTTCAAGAACTTGAGAAGCTGCAATAACATTTCTTATTCGCAAACCTCAGCTTCTTCTCTTTAACTGATTTTGAACTTCAATACTTAGAAAAGATTTCTAAGTAAACTTTAACTTCAGCAACTTAGCAACTTCAAGCTTTAATAAAATTGCCCACTTCACTCTAGCAATCAGCAACTTCAAGAGACTTAGCAAAGTGTAGATTTCATTAACTTCACTCTTGCAAGTTCGCACTTCACACCTTCTTCAACTTCAGATTTCAAAGCTCAGCAACTAGACATTAATTCGTACCAGCATACCTCCAGCAATTAGCAAGTGCGTCCTTTCCAGCTTCAGCAATAGAACAAGTTCGAACTTCAGCAAATTCCTCTTTGAAATTCGAATTTCTTTAGCAATCATTCACTTCAGATTTTGGAACTCAGCAACAAACTCAAGTCATCCTTCTTAGGTTCAAATCGAAATACTTCAACAACACTTCAGCCTTAGCAAAAATTTCGAACTCCTCAAGCTTCAGCAATACTTAGCAACAATCTTCAGAGAAAATTCATACTTCTCCAGCTGTGAAAATCAAGTGAGAAACTTCTCAATTTTATAGCCAGAAATCGAATTCTAGAAGGAGCCAATTATAGCCAGTACATTGAATTTCCACTCCTCCACTTCAAGAATTTGAATTTTCCCTCTCTGGTATTTCTGACACTTGTCCGAGAATCTCAACCTTCTAGAAGTTCAACTTTGACTGGCATCTTAATTTACTTTCAAAAATGTTTAATTAAATTTCATCTTTTAATCCATTTAATTCCCCAGCCGAAACTCTGTCTTGCAAATTTAAATTTTAATCATCTCTGACGCTCTGGAAAAATTCATCCGTGAAGAATTTGATCGAAATCATCTAGGCAACTCACTTCAAATTCGTTGTCCGGAGAAAATTATCTTGAAAACACATTTTATTCACTTTGCCTTAGAAAATTTTAAAATTTTCCCTTAGGAAAACTCACAATTCGAGCACCGATTAAATTCCTCATGCTGAAGGTCTTGGCGAAGCGCGGAAGACATGGAAATTCATCTATCATCACAAATGTTCAGTACCCAGAAGAAAATTTTATCCGAAACGCGATGAATCCATGGGTACACAACGAATGGGTTCATTTAATTTTTTAAATTTTGAACCTTAGAAAAATATTATTCCACCAATTTAAATCCGTTCTTCATCTCCGTGAACATTCCGTTGCTCAAACTTGAGAAATTTTAAATTCATCCTGCATTGTCATCACCTTCATCTCTGAAAACTTTGCTCGTGCCTCAGGAAAATTCACCACCTTGAGTTCTAGGCGTATTTTCTAAGGAAGAAAATACTTTGCCTTAGAAAAATTTTAAATCATCTTGAAAATTTTGCCTTAGAAAAATTATTTTGCCTTGGAAGTTTTTAGCTTTGATCACTTTGGCTATGAGAAAAATTTATTTCACTTAGAAGAACTTCCTGCAAGGACATCATATTTACTTCCATCATCTTCAACGCCTAGGAACTTTGTTTTATTCATCACCTTGCATTTTATTTCACACTTGAAAAATATTTTCACTTGAAGCTCCAACGCCTTAGGAAAAATTTTCATCACATCATCTTATATTTCATTTCACCACCCTAGGCGCATAGCATACTTGAAGAATAAACCACGCCTAGCACTTTATTTCACCATTTACCTCATTCACCACCCTACATTCACTTTTACCATCATCATCTTGGGCGCATTTTGGCTTGCATGGAGGATGACTCTTCAACTTCTCGTTTTTTGTCCTTACTTAACCTCATTTGGGCGCATTTAGGCATGCATGAAGGATGAAAATTGTTGACTTGTTGACCCTTTTGAACTTGGGTGCATTCTTCATGTAGAGGAGGATGAATTCCTTTGACTCCTTTGACCTTTTCTCTTTTTGGGCGCATTTTTCATGTAGAGGAGGATGACTCTTGTAGCCACGTCCTTTTGTGACCTTTCACCTTCCTCGTTTTTGTCTTCACATGCATGCTTCTGGGCGCATTTTGCATAGGGAGAAGGATGAAGTCTCATACTTAGAATTTTTTATGCTTTCACCTTGAGTTGGGCGCATTTTCAGGTAACTGCAGGATGAAGTTCCAGACTTAGTCACTTTTTCCTTGTCTTCGCCAGTTTATCCATGCCCTGCTATTTATAGTAAGTCCTTTGATTTTTGCATCTCTGAAGCTTGGAACGATTTGAAATTTCAAACAATGCATCCTCACGACCCTGTTATCCTGTTGACACTGCTATTTTTAGTTGGCCTGCTATTTTTAGCTCATTTCTGAAGGTAATTTGCTATAAATAGTAATTGCTCGCTTCTGATAGCTCCCCTGCTCCGATTGACTTGAAATTTGAATGACGTGCTCCTCACCACGTGACCTGCCTACCGACATCGGCGCATGCAACTGATTTGCTATTTTTAGCCTGTTTCCAAACTGACTTACTATAAATAGTAAGTGCTCCGTTTGACTTGAAATTTTACCAGATAGCCCGGCGATGCCGGGACGCTGTGGTTTACACCGGTTTTCGTACTCGACTTTTTGCCCCTCTTTTCGTCCCGGCCGGAAACCCTAATTCTCTCGCGAGATGCATATCAAATGATCTCCGCTTGTTCTCGCTTTTGTTGCATTACATCAGCTCAGGATTCTGGCGTTTGGAGTATACCGTCGGACGCACTTCGCTAAAAATAGTAGTTCCCATCGAAGTGATTATCTTGACTTGCATACTAATCACTTAAGTTTCGGGGAAAACCCATAAGGAATATGCCGACATGCAAAGAAAACCCTGACATGCAAACCCTAAAAATAGCCTCGGAAGGCTGAACTCTGAAAGTTGTCGTCTCATTTTGCATGTTATACCATTGCGAAGGTCTCGAAAAATCCATAAGGAATATCTAGACATGCAAAGGAAAACTATGCATCTAAGCCCTGAAATTTGCTCCGAAAGCTGGACTACTAAAAATAGAAAGTTGCCTGTTTCAGTTCAAATTTTCCGCACGAGCAGCCTGATGTGCTCCGAATGCAGTGTGACTGTCGGAATCTCAAAAATGCTGACAGATTGCCTGTAATTGCACACTTACTAAAAATAGTAAGTACTCGGAATTTGATGAAAATTTGTTGAGAGCCTGCTGGAAGCATACTAACAACAATGTTAAGCTCTGTTTTCAATTTACTCACTTCGTTCGACCTCGGACTGACCAGGAAAGATGAAACCCTAATTTTCAGACCTGGCCAACATTTCACGTTTTAAGCTCAATGACGGGCACAATCCCCGGAAAGGCAGATAGAAAAGAGACAGAGAGAGAGAGAGACAAAAACCCAAGCCAAAAGACCAGAATGGAGCAAAAATTAGGGGTCCCCATCTTGAATGGGGCGATGTGTGAAAAGGTCACAACACCTACATGGCAAGTGACATGTGCAATTTGTAGGCTAAATTAGTGGAGGTAAGCATCCACTTTGGAGGACCTAGATTTGTGCCTAAATTGGTGGCATTTGTCATAAGTTACTATATAATGGGCTATGACAACTTGCTATGTCAGTTTGTGACTGATTATGACCGTGGAAGAGTCAAGAATGACAGATTGCAGGTTAACTATGATAGGTGGGACCCATGTGATGAGTGTAAATTTTAATGATCAGATAAATGCACAGAAAATCAATTCAAAATCAGACACAAAGACATAGCAGATACCCTGGGAAAACCCTCCTCTTGAGGGAGAAAAACCCAGCAACAAAATCTCTCTTATATATTATTCAAGAACAACACTCTCTTGTACAATGAGGCCGAACTCAAAGGCCAATAATAGCATCAACTCTAGATGCAATCATACAGATTACAATCTGCACTTAGAAGAATTCACCAACTGCTCTTTTAAGGAATTCGCACTTTTAATGAGAGAAAGAATATCGAACTTACTTGATTGATTACAATGAAGAACATCATCTAATATATATACATCATTGAGAGAAGGACGTGTCTCTTCCCAAACAGATCGGCCACAAGAAGAATATAATCAAGGAAGAGAACACGTCTCTTAGAAGGTCGCGCCCATGAGAGGAGTAAATCGGCCTCAACAAATAAACGCACCTCTTCACAAGAGGTCGGCCTCTTTAGAAAGTCGTGCCACATCAAGGAGCCTCATTAACTATTAATAATGAATGACGTGTCTCTTGAATAAGTTGCATATAATAATTAAATAGGCAATGGCTACATTTAATTATTATCTTCATGCGATCTGGCTGGAATGTACTCGCCTGAAGTTGACACAATCTTCAACAATCCCTCTCAGCTAGGGAGGAGACTTCCAGCTACACAAGACATGTCACCTCAACGTGATGTCTACCACTATGGCTACAACCATGAGTGAACAAGAAGAATATCACCTCATCGTGATATCAGATATCGCCTCAATACAATATCAACCATAATGGCTACAACCATACTATGGTAAAAGGAAGAATATCACCTAAACGTGATATCAGATATCACCTCAACACGATATCAACCATAATGGCTACAACCATACTATGGTAAGTACAAGTGTTCATCACTTGCATGATGTTGTCACCTCAACATGACTTTCACCATGGCTCTCCCAAAGGGTGAAACACAAGTACAAAATATGTCATGGAGTCACACACATGACATCCACCATGACTCTCTCGAGGGTGGAAACAAGTGCTTTCACCCTCAAATCTCAAA